>QFDD01120138.1:0-48091 GCA_006871305.1 Vachellia collinsii
GGAGTGGGTCCGAAAATGCCACCGTGAGGGTGTGATTCATCAAACGGTTGATCCTCTGCTGATAGAAAGTATAACACCAGAGTGCTTGAAGGCGTTCAGTGACATGGCACTGAAGTGTTTGGTGGAAGATGGGAATGAAAGGCCTTCGATGAACGACGTCGTTTGGGGGCTAGAGTTTGCGTTGCAGCTTCAGGAAGGAACAGAGGAATTGGAGGGGCTTGATATTGAAGGAGGAAAGAGCGAGGAAAGGGCTCTGATAAGGAAAGCGACAATTAAGGAAGAAAGCAAAGAAGGTTTCACGAGCAGTGATGAATCAAAAGTAAGCAGGTTCACTACTTCAAGCAGTGAAGATCGGTCTTTGATTTCTTCTGGGTTGATCTTCTCTGAGTTGGCTCATCCAAATGTTCGATGAAGAAAAGTCTACTGAATACTGACAAGGGTTATCTTCTTTTGAATTTTATTTACGTTTCTTTTCCATATAGTAACGACGTCGTTATGATGGTAGGTCAGTTGTCGCACCTTTGAAATTTTATTTTCTATATATATTAGAGGAAGAGAAAACTACCCAACAATTTACGATTTGGTCAATGCTCTCTCAACAATTAGATAATTATTGAGTACTTGCAATAATTGAAATAAAATAAAATGTATGATTACAAGATTAGATAAGCACTTTCTAGATGCAAGTCTTCATGTCAATTATTATCTGTGAAACATTCTCAGACTATTTAGATCAGGAAAAAAAAAAAAGGTTATGTGGACCCAAACCTCTCTGATTGCTCCAACGACGGTTTCCAGCTTTAAAAATGAGTAAAATTAAAGTTAATTTACTGATAAGAGGATCTTGATTATTCCATGCTCAAGGATTACTCATAAAGTTTAAAGTTCTTTAGCGGTAGCGAGGTGTTCCCATTGCAGTTCAATACTGGTGTGGATTGGATTAATTAGTAACTTAAGTACTTAGTAATATGATTTCAAAAAAATGTTATATACCGGTTGACTCATAAAAAAAAAAGAATACTTATAATAATTACAAGGACACTATTCTTAAATATAAAGTGAGTGGTTTCTATAATATATATATATATATAAATATATATATTTATACAAATGGCTCTACCAACTACCTACAGCGTGACTGTAGTTTTCCATTTTTGATGTCGCATCATTGACTGACTCCTAAAGCTTGCACCTTCTAAGCAAGTTGAGGAGCACGAAAAGTTGATGGTATTGGACGTGGCTGTGTTTGTACTATTATTGTGTTATCGAATATCCAAATGGATTTAGAAAATCAATTAGACTATTCTAATACTCTAGTTTCGAATATTCTTGTCTCTCCTATTCTTATTTGTTAACTTCTTTATTCATATTTTAAATTTTTTATCTATGTAAACTTAATTAATTATTCAGCAATTTTTTAAAACTAAAATGATACTCTCTCCTTATTTTAAATATATAAGTTAAACAAGAGGTTTGCTTTCCTTCTGAAAAAAATATCTTAATCCACTTTATTTTTGAAATTTATAATTTTTTTGCACATTATTATTATCAATTCTATGTATTAAGAGGGCTTCCATCAATTATAGTTTCAATGCATAAGTTGAAAATGCCAATTTAAAGATATTACCACACAGCCCAGGAGGACAGGTCCGACTGGTTAGTAAGGGGAAGGCAAAGCGCCGCGTACCCACCATGTCATGGGCTCGAATCCTGGGAAGTCCCTTAATCCCGCGGGCGACTCCGGATTAGTCAGTTCTCCAAAGGGGGAATACTGGGGGCTCTAAGCAAAAAAAAAAAAAGATATTACCACACACTTGTTATAAATTTAACTAATTTTCTTAATGGTCACAAATTAATTACTTAGATCTTATATTAAAAACACAAGACAGTACTTCAAACACATTTGTACAAGATAAGCCGAAATGAAATAAGGAAGTAATATAATAAGAGGTAAATTATTTCATATCATTTATTTTGATTTTTTAGATTTTATTATTTTTTTTCTGGACATAATTATATCAAGTTATGTATATCCATTAGATCAAGTTCTCCAATCAAAAATGGTTGTATGTCATATTTTTAAAATATTATCATTTAATTATAAATCACATGAAAAAGATAGGACACGTGACTATACGTGATTGGAAAACTTGATATAATTGATATTTGGAGCTTTACATAAATTTTCGCCATGTTGAACACAATATTTTATAAATTATTTATTTATATACTATCATATTTAATTATTTAAGCTTATCTACATTGGGTGGAGAGAAAAACATAAAACTATATTTTGAAGACAAAATAATAATTTTAATTTTCTTAACATAATGAAAATTGTTATGAAAATAAAAGAACATGCAAAAAATGGAGATAGGGAGATGGAGGAGATGAGAGAAAGTTGAAGGAGAGAATAAAGAAGGGTTCTCTTTCATTTCATTGTATCTTCCACTACATTGTACATTACCTCTATTTATAAGCTCACAACCTTTAAAGTATAGACATAAGGTTACAAAGAAATAAAGGCAAACATAATGACATTAAAATTATAAGAAACTCTTCACAAGCCATTGATTGGGAGATTATAGGATTTATGTCATTAAGCATAAGGAATCATAAAAGGTAGGGGGTTATGGACATTCATATATAAAATGTTTATAACACTCCCCCTTGAATGTCCATAACAAATATTATTCCTCATTAAAACCTTACTAAGAGAAACTCAATGGGACAAAAACCTAGTGAAGGAAAAAGACTACATAATACATATATTGAAGCTATCTTGTTAAAAATCTTACCAGGAAAACTATGTGGGACAAAACCTTGGTTAAGGAAAAGAGTACAACATAATCTTTACTCCCTTTGATAATATTACTTTTACTCCCCCTGATGACAACATTCTCTGACAGCAATATCATTAATTAAAAATGTGATTGTCATCAATGATTTTTCAAATAGTTGATATGTTTTCCATCTGAACTTCACAGATCCATTGTCATCAAATTATATGCTAAAATATATTTATTAATCATATCTTCTGGATATGTCGAATAAATGTATCCATTTACCATATCTTCTAAATATATTGATTTATTCTATACATTTTTCAATCAAATATATATATACTTAAAATCTTTAACCCACATAACATTTTATATATTGAATGATATTCTTAGACATGCTTTGGCGTTATATATCCTTCCAGCATTCTGATGCACATTTCACTTTTTAATGAACCATATGCATAGACTTTAATAATATTTAATAGACGCATATTTTTTCATATATTCTACCAGACTAGTAATTATTTTTCATCCACTACAAAATAATATACCTTATATATCATCATAATCATCATACCATTGTGAAAATCTTTATTTTCACATAAATGTTTGCATATTATATAAAAACTTTGTATTTCATGCGTTTGGACCACAAGTCCATAATGTTGACATCGAAATAACACAATCGTATTTTCATTGCGTCTTTTCCTTTTACTTTTGATCATGGCCAATCACTTTTTTATCTACTTTATACGACAGATTTTGTAAAAGATCATCATTTGATTACGTGATATTATTATTAAAATTATTATCGACAACTTTATCTTTTTCGGTTCCATCTTTCTCATTGTAACATAACTTATGAAAATCTCAATATTACTTTTTAGGTACCTGAACCACTCTTGAGGTTTTTGCAATTAGTTATGTCTTGGTCTCTCCTGAAGTGCCAGCCTCCTCAATATGATCATCTTAATAATATGCTCATCCAGAGTGTTATATTTGGAACCTATTGACTTTCCATGCTTCAGGCATGTCTCATTCTTATTTATATTAATTGGAGCATTTTAGCTAGAATATGAGAATAAGTAATTCTCATTTAGGTCAATAATTGGATCTGATAGATATTTGCAATATATCAAGAATGCAATATTCGATGAACTTCTGGTTCATACTATTATTTTTGAGGATCTACATTTGATATTAATAATGCATTCAATGTATTTTCTTTTTCAGCTACTTAATTTCTCCCCCTAATGTGGAAAAACTTTGTCAAATGACAATTAACCTATAATGCAGTACAAGTCTCATAAACCTATTTGTTCCCTTTTAGAAACACCATTTTGTTTCATTTAGAGACAAATAAGGAGGAGAATCTTGTCCAACATTTATCTCAACTTTCCATCTATGTGCATTATGGTGGATCAATAAGAACAAACATTGCACATTCAAACCTTTGAGATAGAAAATATCTGGCTCCTAACCAAAAGCCAATTTCACGGGGAGAATTTTGTTGGCTTGATGTGTATAAGTGCTGCAATATATCAAATCAAATATGCCAACGCTGAAGTGGAAATCTTGTTCTTATAAGTATTGATCAAGCTATACGCGGAGGCTTTAACAAATGATTTATGGGTCGTACAATTTGGAAATTGTGCACTCATCATCATAATGATTTATTCAAACAATCTTGCAAACTTCAGGCTGCAAGCTAATAATGATCACATATGTAACCATCTTGTAGATGCATCTATCAAATTTATTGAATACATGTATGGTTTATATACTTTTTGAATGGGTCCATATAAATTAATATATTTCCAGAAATGTAGAGATCCATTTCAAATCATAACTAATTATCTTCTCATGATCCATATTCTATTGAGAACAAGCAACACATAATAATTTTTGAACTATATAATATGTTGGCTATTCATGAAGAATCTTTTGGTTCTTCAATAGATGTCAGTTCATAATTTTTGAATATATGTTGCATCTTATATATGACTTAGATGATCAAACAAATCATGCCAACAATAAATTTGTCTTCATCAGTAAACTTCTGGTTTACTGTAATAACAGTAAATAAATAACATAAAATAAATAAATAACAATGAATAAAATAGAAAATAGTAGAAAATATAACAATGCAAATATTATAATACGAATGATAATTAAATAAAATTCATAAAGATAAAAAATAATATAAAGTAAAATATTATAACAAAAATTAAAATTTTATGGCTTTAGGCCAATGATAAAAAGTCAGTATTATATAACTTTTAGTCATTTATCTTCAGGATAAATGAATCATGTGGCTTCTGACTATCCAACAAAAGTATATGGCTTATGGCCATATAATAAGGAATTAAATGAATATAGCTTCTGGCTATATCGTCAGATAGGAAAAAATATATGGCTTCTGGCCATTTGATATAACTTCTAGTTATATAATCTCAAGATATAAAATGAATATGACTTCTGGCCATATAATCAAAACAATATGACTTCAGGTTATATCAATATGGCTTCAAACCAAAACTAAAATAACATCAATAATATCAAAGAACTTGTAAGGAAAATTGAAATAAGATAGAATAATAACAACAATCTCTAATCCTAGCTATGGAATCCGGTGTTTAAAACATCCGGTAAAAGAATCAACTAATTTCATACAGTGGCTCATTAGATTATCCCAGATTGATCAAGAGTAAATAAATCAAAGATGCAGTAAGAGAAAGTAGAGGGAGTTGCTAAAGAAACTCTGAGAAAAAAACCTTACATACCACAAAATCTAAATGTCATCATGCATCAAACAAAAATCTACAAGAGTCAACAATATGCTAAGAACTCATCTGGTAGAGTATCGTGCTGATAACGTATTATGAAAATAAAAGAACATACAAGAAATTGAGATAGAGAGATGGAGGAGATGAGAGAAAGTTGAAGGAGAGAATACATAAGGGCTCTCTTTTATTTCATTGTATCTTCCACCACATTGTACATTACCTCTATTTATAGGCTCACAACCTTTAAAGTATAGACATAAGGTTAAAAAGAAATAAATGCAAACATACTGACATTAAAACTATAAGAAACTCTTCACAAGCCATTGATTGGGAGGTTATGGAATTTATGGCATTAAGTATAAGGATTCATAAAAGGTAGAGGGTTATGGACATTCATATATAAAATGTTTATAACAAAAATAAAAAATTAATAATTTTATAATTGTTAACAAAAATATTCCTAACAATGTTTAAATTAAATTGGATTAAAGTATATGTTTTAAAAAGAGAAGAAAAAAAAAATCTTTGTAATTTAGCAAAACAGAAAAATGTCATTGTATCCCTCATTTAATTATTTACGAGAAAGACTGGAAAGTTGACTTTAAAACATAATTATAAGGAGTAAGGACATTTTTTATAATACCTTTTCCCGATTCATTGGAAATAAGAAATCATAAAATCTAACACATGAGAAACCGAAGAAATGAAAGAAGAGCAAACTGGGCCTTCTTGCTCAAACTAAATACAAGAAACATGAATCTGGAAACTAATAAAACCCAAAGCAAAGGCCTAAAATTCACCAAAAAGCCCCAAGTATCATTCTAATCTAAAGAATTGGCCATTTTGCCTCTGTCATTGCCAATGGGAGTGTTCGATGCGTGAATATTCCCTGCAGCTAACTTTCCATTAGTCACACCTCCTTTATTTAGTTTTATAATACATTAAAAATTAATTATAAACGACTTTAAAGCTTTTTATAACTTAAAACTAGTTAACCAAGTGAAATTTTAAAACTTTGTTCGAGTTACTATTCAATTATTACTATTCACTTGGTAAATTTCAGAAATTTTGGCTAACTTTAAAATTTATAGCTAATTCAAGAAAAATCGAAACTAAATTATTCAAGTCTCTAATTGAAGATTATATCATTCTCTATAGGGAAAAGGTACTCATTTCATAATTAGTTTGCTCAATTGTACAGAAAAATATGAGAAGATGTACTATTCATGTAGTCATTTTTCATATTTTCCTTTTAACTTTGAATAACCATAACTTTTTACACAAATCAACAACCTTTAGCTCATTTTAAAGCTTATAATGAGTACTATTTTTCCTGAAAAATTTAATATCATTTGGATTTCATTTTTCCTATTTTATTATTACCTAAATTTGAATAATTAATAAGGGTGTTGGACTATTTTTACCATTTTTTAAATGCTTGATTTCTAACTTTCCATGCATACAACATTTTCACAAAACGAATAAGCATGCTTGGTATATCTACTTCATACATATAAAGTATGCTTCATGGTTGAGGTTCATATACATAATCCATCATAAAGTTCCAACATGCATTATTTACATCTATGTAACATTAATGTCACATACATGCTCGCATTTCTCCACTTCTAAGTCTCCACCATCTTGCCCTTGTCTTAAGTTGAACTTTGGCCTAGAGGGTTTTATGATTTGGAGAGTGAGATTTCATGAAAATCACAATAGTAAAAATTACTAACATGTATATTAATATACATGATTATTATTAAACTTATTAGCTAGTGATACATGAACATACTTGGCTAAAACATTTAAATCACTTTACACATAGCCATGACTTATCATAAACAAAGCATCACATGTTTACATAGCACATAAGTAGCATTCATCATGGTAACATTTCATAAATAACAATCAATAATAATATTAATGTAAGAGTTAGCAATTTTGCTATCTTGAGCATTTAACTTTCCACTAGACTTCTTTGGTCTCCTTGCACTTTGCAAACTTTCCTTTAAAATTCACACTCCTACAAATATCATAATGCATTCATCAATAATACGCCATAAACAATGTATTATAACACTTGACCATCCATAAAATCTCTCTTGAACAACTTAGGGTCATAAACCTCTAACTTTGCTAATTTCAATCCTATTGCTTCCAAACTTGTTTTCTCACTTCTACCCTATACTGAAAGGACCATTTCTACTAAACAAGGCATTTAATTTAATTAACAATTACTAAACAAATAACCATAGTTATAGACGAGTTTTTTTTTCACTTTCAAAAACTTTTTGCCTCATTCTTTAGATTAACATATTAGGATTCAGGACACAACATCGCCTACAAATTCACACTTAAGACCAAGGGCACAATTTAACATCAGGGTTAGAACACAGCCCACTAGTCTTTATTCTTCAATACTATCTCATACATAGGATTAAGGGCACAGTTAGCAGAAGGGTTATGATCCAGCCCACTAGTCTGCACTTTTTCATGTAATTCCAGCACAGGGATCATATACAAACAGTTACCAAGATAAATATTCAAAATAAAATTAGAATATGTTATAATACGAAAATCCTATGATGGCAATATACATACATTACAATTCCCAAAAAAATTCCAGAGGTATACAAGGCTATAAATGCTTATGCCTCTGCTTGCTTTCCTGAACCACTATTCTGATAAGAGGTCTCGCCTGAAAAATATTAACACCACGGGGTGAGACATTAAGTCCCTGTAACCAAAATCAATTTATAAAATATGCAAGAAAGGAATGTAAGTCAGAGAAACAGGTTTATCAACAGTCATATTAAAATTTCATTAATAAAATAATACAAATATTTTCAATAGTTGAAACCGTCCCTACTCGGTCATCCTATCCCCCCTTATATCTTCAGAACGTGGTACAACCCGACCAAAGGTTAGCTAGTCACATTAAGATCACTGCCCCCTTCCATGTCACCACCAAATATACTGTAACAGGAAGGTGTCCTCCCAAAACACTCAACTCAACTCTGGGCCAAGAGTGAGAGAGTTGATGGGCACAAATCAACCGCATCTCTTCCACACGACCCAATATATCCCATAACACAATACAATACCATCAGTATAATGTATATTTCTTTTATCAACAACCCACAACAACAATTCACATACTCATAATCATCTCAATAGCAATAATCTTAACCATAATCACAACCCATACGTATACATTGGAAAATACACTGCTCACTGATACATGTAAATATTCAAACATATGCATGATCTTTCAAAAGCACATATAAATATTATAAAAGAAAGTAAGGTTTCAAAAATACCTTACAGTCCATAAAGTGCATATAAAATAAATTAACTCCGGTTACTTCAACTTCAAGCTTAATCTTGAAAACTTTGAGAATCAAGAGTACAATTTGAAATTTTGAACCAATCTACACAACAATGTAGACAAAATTTACATAATTAATTTACATTAAAAGTTTTGAATTAATCACCCAACAATTATAATTTTATACTCTAATCTTGAGTATTTGTTGTCACTTTAATTTTACATTTTTCATTGCTCAAATAATTTATTTAATTCATAATTTAACACCAAATACATATTATTTACAAAATCCCCAATTTAACATTTATATTTCCCACATAAAATTGCTATTTAATAAATTGTACATTCGTTCAAAAATATAAATAATTGAAAATATTAATATAATTTCCAATAACTCAAATAAACTATTTAATAAAAATTTTAATTAATTCAACAGTTCAACAATAGCAATTGTTAAATATATTTCTATAACAAATCATTATAAAATAATAAAATGACCAAATCAAAAATACAATCCATGTGAAGTTATTAGTTAAAATCTCTCTTCATTACTATAGACTTATATTGTCAAAACTCAGTACTTCTTAAAATACTAACTTTAATTTTTTTTTTGATAATAATAAAATTAATACATTAATAAGATAAAAATATATAGAATAACTTTTATAAATGAAGTTTACTAAAAAGAAGATATTTTTGTTACCTAAATTATCTCAACAGAATGGATTCAGTGACGCACCTCCTTCCTCTCTACTGCAGATGCAAATGACGAGAGAGGAAGGAGAGCTGGGGTATTTATAAACCCTTTGCACGACACTCTCTCGCGCCTGCTCACTCTTCTTTTCCTTCCTTTTCTTTTTGACTTTTCCCTCCCCTTTTTCTTATCATTTTCTTCTTCCTCTTTTATTCATTTTCTTCTTCTTACAGACAGTTTATCGGTTTTTTTGTTGTCCTCTTCTTCTCTTCTTCATTCTCTCTTTTTTTAAAAAAATTATCTTATTTATTTATTATTATTATTTATTATTATTTTTTTCATCTTTGTCTTCTTCCTTTTTCTTTACTTTGTTGTTTTTTTTAAAAAAAAAAACTATTATTAATCCTTCTTGAATTTCATTGCTTACCTGATAAATTATTTCATCACATATAATCATTTACCTAATTATAGTTAAAGCATAAAGATAAAATTTAGGATGTTACATATACAATTTTCCATTCTAAATCCATTGGAAGCATCAAAATCATCAAAATCACACTTCTTCCCCAATTTCAGCAGCTGGCTAAAATATACATAAAAAGGGGGAATGGGATTTTTCAAAACTTCTTTCCATACACATGCATAATCGCATTCCTAAACTACTCTCTAACCATTATTTAACAGAAAATCATTCATCCACATTCAAGAATAATTTAATGTAGGACCTCCCCTATAGGGTTTGATATCCAAAAATTCCAAACAATCATCAATCAACACAATCCAATCGTCAACAAGCTTAAAATCAAGCATAGAGTTGGATTTTGCCACCTACCTATTCCAATTTGGCCTCCTCTTCACTTTCTCTCATGAAGGGTTCTATGTCATCTTCCTTTTCTCTACAAGAACACCATAATAAAGAAAAATAAACTGATTCAATGGAAGAGGAGGGCCAAGAAGTAAGAAATATGAAAGATTTCAAGGCATAAACACTCTTATCTGGGATTTTTGGCTTGATTTCTTCCTCCTCCTCCTCCTCCTCTTTGCTCTCCATTTCACCCCCTACTCTCTCTCTCTCTCTCTCTATTTTTCTGCAGCACGAAAAAAGGGCTGGAATGGAGTCTTGAAACTTCTTGAAAAGTTTACAACATGTGTAATTAATTGTGGGTCCCACCTAAACTAATAAAGTAACTTTAGTATGATATTTTCTATGACATGGTTCTGATATTTCTTTTACTTTTAGTCATGCAGTAAGAAAACTACATGTGACTTAATGTGACCCCACAATTCTCTTTACAAAAGCAAAGTTGCTTTTATGCTTTCTTCTGACATTGCTTTTTTGGAATTCTCTGATTACTTAACCACTACATGGTCATTAAGAATTCACATAATTCATCAGATCATTTCATAACTTTTCTTATCTCATTTCATTTTCCAAAAATGCCCTTAATGATTTTTCTTTTGAAAACTCTAATTCAAATATTTTCAAGTCATTTGCTTCTATTCTAGCAAACTCTTTCTAACTTTATATGGGAATCAATTTTATAAATGTCTATAATTCATAAGCTATTTTTTCTTACCTTGAAATCAAATATTTGAGGCCTCTAGATATTTGACATAATTATATTTCGATGACAATTAATTAATCAGCCAAGTATTAATTACTAAAAATTCATTCTGAGGTCATTTATATCTTTTTGACCTCCATTCTACGTCAAATACTACTCAGGAAAATATTTCCTTCATTTCTAAATTTTTGAGAAATTTTCTGATATCAAGGTCACAATTATGAAAATGCCCCTACAATTTCCTCAAAATTTCCAAATGGCCATTATTTTTCAAAATGACCATTTTGCCCTTACTTTTTCTACATTTTGGAAAATGATATTTTTACCCTTCTTTTCCTTTCTAATTCCACATTTACCATTTTCTTTCATTTCCTTTCATCTCCTAGACCCTTAATTAATTTGTAGACACTTGTTTAACCTTTATTTCTAATTACAGAAATGCGGATACTACACCCTTAATTCAGGTTATTAGAATTGAAGCATTTGTTACACAAAAACAAATTATCAAGCAATGCGTAAATGATATCCAAGAAGGTTAAGTATATCATTTTGAAAATTTTAAATTTTTAGCAAACACAAGACGAGTACAAGGTGACCAACCATCCATGGAAAATAAGCTTCCATTCTTCAACATTTTTTGAAGAATCTGATGTCCCTCTTCTATTGGATTGTTGCAAATTCATTAGCATCAAAGACATAACAAAATTGAATTTAAAGAATGATGATCTCATTGGTTTGTATCATAAATCAATGTTAACATATCATTCACAACTTCTATATTTTTTCCCATTGCTGCTATTATTACTAACATGTACTATTTTTAATTTGATGTCATTGGATTCCTTCAAGCATTTGGAGATTTAGAAGATCATAAGAAGGATTGCGGCATGACTAAAAGATTGGATTTCACTATTGCTAACCTTGAGTTATTATTTGCATGATACATTTTGATTTAGAAATACCTATAAATTTTTCCCTTTTAGGATAACTTTCATTTTAATAATAGTAATTATAGGCCAACTTATTTGTGCTCGTAGTGAGAGGACAATCAATGTTATGCTCTTTGGCAACTATGCTACCAAAACATTCAACTGAAAGTTTGATGATTTGAAGACCCCAATTGTTGTACTCATCCATTTTGCAAAACTAAACAAAGGTAAATGTTCTCACATCATTGTTTTCATATACTTTATGATTATCCTTAACCATTGTGTTCTTACATTTATTTGATCCTATGCAAGATATGGACATATTAGTAACCAGTTTGAAGGAGCTAAGGTCCTCTTTGATCCACCTATTCTTGAAGCAATGGCTTTACTTTCCAGGTAAAATTTTATATTTACAACACTAACATTCTCCCCATCTTCATTACAACTCATTATCTTCTCTCTTGACATGTAGCAATGAAGACAAACTTGTTGCAAGTCAAAGTCTCTCTCAAATTTCAAACCGCATTGCCACAAATTTTATAGATGATTCCATGCTAAATTCCCATGCATGCTAAATATCTAAGAAATTTTAAATCTCAGTCGGATTGCATGTTACTAATGAGTTTTAATAAGGAATTTTTTTAGCTGATTAATTTCTCCACATACATTAATATAATTATCCATTGTAGGCATTTGAGGTTGTGATAAGTGTTGTCATACAGAAACTTGAGACAGTGTATGGCTGTAATTATGAGGGATGCCCATTTTGTGATAAGAAACCCTCATACATCAATGGCAAACTAAATTGTAAAGGTTGTCAAAAAGCTATTAGTATAACTAAGACTAAGTACGTATGATACATCGTTTAAGGTGCATGTAGTTATTTAGTTCTTTTCTTTATTGTCATTACATGTTTGATTGTGTGGGTCATAAATATTTGGGTTTGAAGTACAATACAAGGTGGATGATTCAACTGGAAAATGTTCTCTCATATTTTTCAACCGGTGTGCATTTCAATTGTTCAATTGTGATGCATTTGACCTTAAGGAGAAAATGGTATCACATGCCAAGCTTTTGTATTAGTGCACATGCCCTTCAAAACATTTATCTTCATATAATATATCAAATTCATTATTCTAACAAGAAGGAAGACCACACGAATTCCCACCTAATCTGCATAGGAAAAGAGATTGTGGTCAGATTGAAACTGAAAAATTTTAATATCAATAATCCAAAAGGCAACATGGATATAACACAAGTTTGTGTTCATGATGAGATAGTTCATAAATTTATATACTTCAAAGAAGAGGATGACATCCCGCTCCATTAGAGGTATTGGTCAACAATATTGCCATTTCTAAATTAAACATTTAATTGTTTCATCATCTTTAGTTAATTATCAACAAAACTCTATGAAATGCAGAATTCTCCAATTGAATCTTGTGCTTCAAGGTCATCTACAATAATAACTCTAGTTGATGCAAAAACAGTAGATGATCTTCAAATTTCTAATCTGGTTACTCCCAAGGACAAAGCTATGAAAAGGAAAAAAGTTTTCAAATGATAGGACATCAAAGTTTGGGCTTAGGGAACATTGAACTCCTAATCTTAGCTGCACAAATCCAATGAAGCACATCAAAAAAAGAAGATTGAACTTTGGATGAACCACTCTTTTTTCTATTGATTTTAATCATTTCGTCTTACTTTATGCTTTTCTTCCAAAGTTTATGGTTTATAATGTATTAACTTTAGACTAAGAAAGCCTACCTTGACATTTTACAAAGGTGGATTTATGAATGTTTTCACAAAGATATCTCTGTCTCTCTCTCCTCTATCATTCCTTGTCTTATTCTCCCTCTTTCCCTTCCATCACTACAAGAAATAGGAATGAAAGTGAAGATAATCAATGTAACATCCTAATTTTTATCTACCTAAAAAAATAATCATTATTTTGTATGATAAATAAATTTTGTGTATTGGGGGTGAATGAAATAAACCCAAAATGAAATTATATAAATAATAATAATGAGGATAAATAATAATAATGAGGATAAATAATAATAATGAGGATAAATAATAATAATGAGGATAAGAAAAGAGAGAGAATCGGATGACACGGGGTTGTTCTCTGTAATATTCTCTTTTGGGGTCATGTTGTGTAATTTCAGCCAAAGTTTTATGAAACCCCAATTGCCCTTCTCTCTCTCTCTTGCCTTTCTCTGTTTCTTCCGCCGTCTCCTTCTCTTCCTGTGCGTATTTCGTTGTCTACCATTGTTGAGCCAATTTAGAGTTCATTTTGGTTAGTAAAACTTCTTCAAATCACTAAACCTTATTCATCAAAGTTGTTCTACACTTCTAAATCTACCTAATGATGTGTATTATTTGATTAATGGAGCAAAAATATAGTTGGGGGTTTGGATGAAGTTTTGATTTTTGACAATAGATGACTATATGATTGTAGAGCTAAAATAATATTATGTTTTGATTAGTTTAGTTTTATCTATTGGTTGATTTAAGAATTTTAAATAATATTTTTATTTAAATAGTTTATTATTTGGGGTATATATGATATTTGTATCGATTAAATTGAAGTTTTATGATTTATTTTAACCTATTGGAGGTTATATTAATTTTTGAATGGAGTGAGTTTGGAGTTTATGATTAAATATTAAAGTTAGACATTTTTTGGGGCAACTTTAAATGTAGAATTTGGTGTTTTGGATAGATGGAGGAAATAATATATATTTTTTTTTAGTGATTCCAACAAGTGAGAAATATTTTATGGGAGAAACGAATTGAGATTTCAA
The DNA here is from genome assembly GCA_006871305.1 of Vachellia collinsii. Taxonomy (NCBI): domain Eukaryota; kingdom Viridiplantae; phylum Streptophyta; class Magnoliopsida; order Fabales; family Fabaceae; genus Vachellia; species Vachellia collinsii. The sequence goes on from QFDD01120138.1 coordinate 14,896, forward strand.
TGAGGGATTGATTACTTTTGATTTAGGTGGTATGGAATATTTAAAGAGCTAAGTTTTGGAAATTTTTGGGAATAGAACTATTGGATGATGAGGATATGTTTGTGATAAAGGAAGTGGATTATGGCTGTAAATAGGGAATAGTTAGAGGACCTAAAGTTTGGAAATGAAATATTTTACTGAAATTCATATATAATTGTTTTAATTAATATTATATTAATTTATGACTTAATTAATTGTGTAGATTAACTGTGTTCTGGTGACTTAAGCTGTGAGACTTGGATGACTATGGTATTTCATTTTTACTTTAGCGTGAGGTAACCACGTTTAATTTATTTTATATGCTTGCTATGGGTTGTAAGATGTTTTGAAAACATCTTTTGAACTGTAAGTATTGTTTTGATTTAAAAGTTATATAAAATGGTTAATTTATAAACTAACGTGAGACCACTCTTGTTAACCAAATTTTATATTCTTATAAATTGTTGGTGAAGCGAATAATAGTTTGATACTATGATTTATGTTATTGACTTTTTACATCTTGGGATATTACATTATAATTGAGAATGTGATGGACAATGAGTTTATATATGTATGTTGTAGAATGGTTATGACTGAGTTGTGGTTTTGGGTTGTGATGAAGTATGGGAAGAGGTTGTATTTGGTGAACCTTGAAGTCCATGGCAAAAGTCTCCACTACTGATCATAGTGGTTGACAATACGTTAAACCTTTCAAGTCTTGGATCCAGTTGTGGGCTGCTTGAGAACGGTCAACTCTCTTGAGTCTTGGACCCAGTTGTGGGCGACCACAGAGAGGATGACACCTTCCAGTCTTGGACCCAATTGTGGGTGACTAAGGAGGGGGGCTCATTGGCCTCATGATGATAGTTGACTTTTGGCCGGGTCTCCCATCACCATGGGCTATAGTCCACGTCAGGTGGTATAAGGAGGAGTTTGGTGTTAGGAATTGTTTATAACTTATGATTACTATGTTTGGGTTATACTTGTTTACCAATTGCTCTAGTTGGTTCATACTTGTTTACAAATGATTCTGTTTGATTTATATTGTTTACCCATTTCTCTAATAAATATTATCCAGGCTTCACTACTTATAACCCTTCATGTATATTCTTTAAATTATATATTGGTTACTGGGACTTTATGTCTCATCCCGTGGTTTATATATTTTATTTCAGGAGAGAGCCCCAGTATCGGTAGGCGCGAAGGAAAAGAGCCAGAGGCTTAGACTTGTGTCTACTTATTGTAGGGCCTCCTCTTTTGAGACATTTATGTAGGAGATGTATATTGCCATACATTTAGGCTGTACATACTCTGTATTTATCTTGACTGACTTAATGATGATGTCTGGTTGCCATCTCTCTCTAATGCTTGTTCATGAGTTAGGCAGAAGCCACTCAGGGGATATTATATTTATATTTGCTTAGTTTCATAAATGGAAAGTTAGTTGCAGATACTATATTTTATTTTATGCATTATGTTGATCCTAAAATGGGTGGCTTTATGATGAATTTATTTTGGGATAAGGTATAGGTTGTTTCAGTCAACACACAAATCTCAAACCCCAAAACATGAAGGTCCATATAAACCTCGTTAACCCTTGTAATAGAGATTTTGATAATACCATATGCCATACAAGTTGAAGAAAACCTTCACAGAATAAGTTTGAACTAAATGAGATCACAAGCACACCAATGACAAGATTATATTCATTAATGTCTCCTATTTCTTCTCTATAAGCATGTTACTCTCAATATGCTCATCCCTTTATGGCATTTGTGTTAGCAACTCAGTAATTCTCATTTAGAACCTCATTTACCTCCAAATTTGAGCCAAACATTTATCCATACTATTTCAATAAATACTTGCTCTTCATAATATCTTATATGTATTCATGAAATAATATAACTGTTCAAACTAATAAGATAATAATTTGGAAAAACCATTATGCCAATATTGAGATCTCTTGTGCCAAAACTCTTTATGGAGAATTTCTTTACCATCAACACACAATAACCTTCATGGAGAATATCTTAGTTTCTCTAACAAACTAAAAGAGAAAACAATAAATAATGTTGCAAGGTTAACCCCTGCAATGTTTACATAAATATTGTATGAGGCAACTAGCCATTACCTGTAAGTGTATGTTTACCAATGTAAATCATACTATCATGGATTTCGTACCACTAATGCCTACCTATAGTATAAATCTGTATACACTAAATTGTGAGCCTATAACGCATTTATATTCCCCAAGTACCTGTGGGTAAAGATTAATCATAATCACATTTTTTTTTCTTGGTGGAAATGAGGGGCCAATGCCCATTCTTCTATATTATTATTCTACATGGGAAGAATATTCCCACAAAATCATCATACAACAGTTTTGCAAGTCTCTGAGGTGGCTTTATAAAAACAGTAGCCACTTCTTCTAAATCAAAACTACAATTAGCAAGAAAGTCAGCACAGAAGTTGCCTTCCCTATATACATAGCTTATATGTATATATTCAAACATTCCTAATTCTATTAAAGATGTCTACAATAGATCTAGAGTCACATTCCAGGATTAGACGGTTAATACCTGATTTCCTTGCTAGTTGAAGACCTATGATGGCACCCCGTATTTCAGCTTTAATAGTAGAGCACATTCCCAATTTCCTTGAGAATCCACAAATCCACTTGTTGTCCGGATCCCTTACTAAGCCTCGACAACCTGTCATGCCATTGCTTCCTTTTGAAGCACCATCAACGTTGAGCTTCGCCCAACCTCTCATTGGCGCCACCCAGCTCATATTTCTCTCTAGCCTTCTGTGTTTCATGCCATTCCACTGTTCGTTAGCTCTGATAACCTCATCTACATATTTCCCAATTACCATACTAGGCTAATCTGGGAAAGCAAATCCTTCCTCAAACATACCATTGTTTCTCCAACCCCATAAGAACCAGCACACTAGAACGAACACTGTAAATCTCTTTACATCTTTCCTCATTATATTCGACCTGTACCACTCTTTATTTTGCAGTGAGTAAAACTCTAGTTCATAATTTTGGGCCCTCATTTGCCTCCATACTTCTTTTGCCACATTGCAATCCCACAGTACATGCATTCTGGTTTCAATTTCCTCATTACATTTAACCATAATTGATATTGCAAGACTATATGTTCTAGTTTTTCGCTTGTTCAGTAGGTAATGGATGTGTTTTTTTGCGTATATAGGAACTGCATCAAATTTTGACTCAAGTGCTTCTCAAACAAAAGATTTTGATCCAACTAGGTGGGAGCTTGCCCTCATCACCACTCCGAGTAACAATATTTCTTTAGTTAATGAGAGCAAGTTAGCTAGTCTTTCATATGTCCTTTGTGGGACATTATCATATCAACACAGGTCCAAAATTTTAAGCAACAATATTCTTACTATTCTTTTTGGCGTCCGTGAATGTTAGGTTGGTGGATTGGACACGCTCATGCTAAGTAGCTTATATGATGAAGCCGCATATAGATATGCAAATCAGCAGGCAATATATGAGCACCTACCCCGAATCCATTTGAATTGCAAGATCCATTTGCTCCATCAACCAACATCCCTCCACCATCGGCAGTCCAAATGGTTGCCATGGCTTAGTCACAAGAGAACTTGTTTGGTCCTCACACACATTATCAGCCTCAGCAACAACATATGTTGATGAACCCAACCAATCTTTTTGGTGATGCAGCTAGCTATAGGGCATTTCCTGTGAATCCTGTTTCACACCAACAAAATAACAATCCATTTGGAAGCACATGCTTTAGAACACTTTCTTTTTCTTTTTTCCCTGGGAGGTGTAAAATATTTAATCATTGAAGTTGGTTTTGGCGTGTGAGTAAAATGTCACCTAGATCTTACTTCTTTGCTGGTGAATTGATAATTTTTGGAATGGATATATATGCTTGTTTTCCTTGTAAAAATTTCAATCAACATTGAGAATGAAATAATTGTTTGATAATACATGTTAAATACTTGATTATATATTTAATTACAATTGATGCCTTTAAATCTTCACATGATGTTTTGTTGGTTAAAACAATTAAAATGTATGCACACAAGTAAGGATGATGTGGCTAGTTCTTAACTTCACACGCCTATCACAAAGACATCTACATTGGGTATATCAATTGTACATTTAACTAAAATCGATATTACAAGATTATATGTGATTGACTATGCATATGACAGGTGTACGAGGATGTTGTGGCTACTCTTTAAACAAGTAATGTATACAAATCACCAATATCATTTATGTACAATTAAATTCCATATATATACACAATATCAATGAGACATTAAACAAATTAATTCAATCAAGTAGATCCCTTCATGAATGAATTAAATTCAATTACCTTATTCAAATTGATATTTTAGAAATACATATGTATTATTTATGCATTCAACAAATAAGAGGATCATATGGCAACTCCTCAATATGACATGCTAATTACAAATATCAATCACGTGCATTGAAACTCCACATATACACAACTTCAATGGAGAATTCAACCAATTAATTTAATCAACAGAACTGACTAAACAACAAAAATTAAATTCTTCCTTGATTGAAATAAAACTCCTAATTAATTATAGTTGATATTCCAAATCCTTATGTGATTATCTATGCATGCAAGATAGAGGATGCTATGGCTATTTCCTAACATTGCATACTCATCACAAATATCAACGATATTGAATTGAATCCCTTAATATGCATAATCCTTTATTAGAATTTAATCGATGTTTAAACCAAAATATTAAATTCTCCCAATATTTTATGTCTCTAGACAATTGTTTGAAATTTAATTTCACCACATTTCAATTTAAACACAATTTGTAGAATTTAAATAGTTGAATAATTGCAAAAGGTAATTATCCAAGACTTTTTGCAATTAAACAACATACAAAAGTAATCCTGCAAACTTTCCTGAATATGAAAATGGATGAAATCAAATTTTCCCTTAATTTAAACAATTCAAAAGGGCTCATAAAATAAAACAGTATTTGATTAAATAAATCATGCATGCCAAAAGCACAACTAAACTTAAGTATTTAATCAAATATTTAACCTATGGCAACTAACAAAAAAAAATTGTCAAGCAATTTAGGCACAAAAATAGAGTTAAGATAACTTTATTTAGCCCAAAATATTTTTCTAGAATATTCTACAAATGGCTCAAATGAAAAACAGTTAAATTAAGCCTAACAAAAAATTATGGATTGTACTGAAATAATAGTATGTGTACATCTTTAAAATTATGGGGTACACTGCAATAACCACATGTGCACATCTTTATTGAGAATTTAAAATTCCCCCTCTTTCCCGCATCTAAACATTGTTTAAAAAATTAACTATAGCATATTTCACTCAAATAAAATATTTGTAAAGTCCAAATTTGTGAAATAGCAAAATCTTATATTTCTTTGATTTTAAACAATCAAATGATGCAAAAAGAAATTAAATCCTAATAAACAATTAACAAATGAAATTTGTTTAAATGACATCTCTTTTGACATGTATAAGTTCTGGATGTCAAAACAATTTGACTAAAATATTTGTCTAACTAAAATAAATGTCTAATAAATATAAATCAAAGCCCAAATGCATCTAGAATAAAATAGAGCTCAAATAGGAATAAAAACATTGCAGGCCCAAAATAATTTTCAAACAGAGCCCATATATATTCTTAAAAGACATTTTTTATCAGCCCAATTAGTGTAGCCCAACAAAATTTCATTTTCTTAATTCTGACCAAAAGACGAGGCCCAATGCAGACCCAATTCTCCACATAAGTGAAACGCTCTGTTTCACTATGGCCAAAATGACGTAGTCCGCCCTCATGGGGAATGACTATCCACTAGACACGAAACGATGGCGCTTTTGTTAGATCCAAAGCTCTGCGTTTCGGTCAACCTCCAGCCAACCGGACCCTAAATACCCGACTCGTTCCAATGTGTGACCCGGTTCCCTTTCCTCCTCGCGGCGGCCTACCTGGTTTTTCCAGGTGATCCTTTCCGGCGATGACGTGCAGCTTCCCGACAGCCATGGGAGCGTTTTCAACGGCGGTTTGGGGTCCTATGAAGGCGTTTTTCTCAGTGACACTCACGAAAAAGATCTGATTAGCTAATGACGATATAAATCAGAGCAACTCAGCTCTTCATTACCGGCGACCCTCTTCCCGATAGAAGGCCATTGTTTCCGATCGGCAAGCTCGAAAATTGAGAAGCCATATATATATATACACACAGCAAGCACGGATTGGACGACAAGATTAGAAGACACAAACGAAAAATTACAGATTAACATATGAATACTTTCTGTTAAGGAAAAATCCGACACAGACACAGCGAGCATGGTAAATCACAGATTAACATGTGTGTGTATCCCGATGAGCACGTTGAAAGGATTCATAAACATGCAAACGTTCAAGATTTGCATAGAACAATCAAAATTACAAGTTTTTCGCAAATCTCCTTTTATCTTTACCGACAGAAAAAATTTCATCCTTCCCCATAAGATTAAGAAAATTTGGATCTCATCCCACCCTAGATAGAAAGAAAAAGAAGGCAACACTGATATGAGCAACCAAGCTCAGATACGACATGTAAGATCAAGATCATAATTAATGATCAAAGAATCCTTGAAAAGTATTTTTGGAGCAACAATTCCTAATTAAAGGGAACAAGAAGAAACTATAAAGTAATCAAAGGTTAAAGAGAGGTTCCCAAGCTAGCCACATGGCATGTTCATGTTAGAAGTAAGAAGTTTAAAAGTAAAAAGAGTTTATATCCATGTGGTAAAAATTATAAGTAGAATATTATTATATCAGATAGATAGACCCCATATGACTTTCCAATTTGATTCAATGTCTTATAAGAGTCCAAAAGCTCTTCGAAATTCCTTATAATAATGTCCACTGCTCTATCGGTGGCCTTTGAATAAACAACACACTATTCGGATAACAGTACTCTTGAGGAGCCCAATGAAGAAGGCGCTCTCACCAATCTTCCTGATGTGGATGGTCATGCAGGTGCTTGCAGATCTGAGCTGGGCAACTCCAGCAGGGAATGTCAACAACAGCGTCATCGGCGTCAACACTGCATGCAGTGGCTCAGCCAACTGCCTCATCGGCGACGACATTGACGACGATGATGGGTTGTTGCTAATGAATTCTCATGTAGCCAGAATGCTTTACAATCCGTCCAAGATTGGGGACACAGGGAACAAGAATAAGCCTGCTGTGTATTGCCCTCCAAATATCAAATACACAGATACAGGCTGCCTTCCCCCACCAAGTCCAGATGATAAGAAACAAAGATGTGGCATCTACACACGAAACTGTTAACTTTACATGTTTTGTGAAGGTTTTTGTTTATATGTTTTAGTATTTGACTGCTTAATCATGGTCCGTGATTTCAGGTTTAAGTGTGAAGAAGTTTCTAATTTGTACGATTTAATTCTTATGGTTTCCTTCTTCTGCATATGTGGGTCTGTATCGCTTACTCGAATGAATTCCCAGTGGAATATTCGAATGGAATAAACTTCATTCCGCCTAGATTTGCTTCCACTGTTCATTTTCATCATTAATTATAACTTTTTGGGGTTTCACTTTATAACAATTCAGTGAAGTATGTCTCACTAATAAATGTTTGTAGTCCTTGATTGATCAATGAGTGCGTCAATTATTCTCTCCTGTGTGAGAGGCCACTTTAATTTATGAATCATGATTAATAATGATTGCGTTCAGCTGGTTTTATAGAGAAAAGTGACAAAAGTAATTTTAAAAAGTAAAATTTTGTAATTGATAAAAGTAGAATGAAATTACTATTTAAAAAATTATAATTTCTGCCTCAAACCATAATATTCTTGTCAAAAAGGGATTATGGAGAAAAAATAGTTTCACATATCTCAACCATGGCTTCAAATAAGTTATGAAAATTCCCTTTTAGTTGGAAAAAAAAAAGAAAAGAAAATCCACTTTTTTTTTTTGGTGAAAAGAAAATCCACTTTTAAAAGCAATATTTTTGGCTGTTGGCATATTAATGATAGTTTCAGCTGTGCAATGTCAAAATTACCTTTGCAAACCTTGAACACATCTTCCCAGCTTATTTTACATGGATTTTTTTTTTATCTTTTTTCTAAAAATACATTTAATCATATAAATTATAAATATATACATATTAATTATAAATTATAAATATATATACATATTAATTATAATATATTTCTGAATCACTTTTTTCTTGTGACATTACTAAAAAGGACATAATGTAATTGCATAAGAACAAAATTTCATTTATATTTTTGTTTAAAGTTTTCTGTATCATAAAAAATATATGTCGGTAGAAATGGAATGTTAAAAAAAAATGGATGTATTTGTAACATGGCTTATAATTTTAACAAAGGTATAATTATAGGCCTAATTGTTTTCCCCCCAAAAAATCTGTATTCATATTATTTAATGATAAAAGAGTCTACAAAAATGGAGAAGAACAGTGAAGACAGGGGAAGAACCGAAGTAGTAGGGTATTTTTGGTAGCTAGAGCCATGATAATGACGCCAACAACCACGGAAGAAGAAAACAACAACACTTCCAAAATTTTCACATATTTAATTATTCAAAACCCAAACGATGGTTTTATTGGTAAAAAGTGCTTATTATTCTTCTTCTTCTTCTTCTTCTTCTTCTTTAGCATTCCCTCAACGGACAAGGATTAATTTCAAAACCATTGTTTTGATAAAAGCGACCCAAGCACTCATCTAGATGTTTGTGTGGTCTGATTTTAAAAGTGATTTTACGCAATCCGAAGTAAGTATGTGAGAGAAATTTTATCTCGACTTATGTAAAAGTAGTTTTTTAGTGTATTTTTAAGGGTTGTCAAACAAACCCTAAGAGAAATTGAGAAGTGCTTCTTTTTTCTTTTCGCTTCTTGCCCACGCCAATTTACTTATCCTAATTTGAATTTTCGCTTTGTTTCTAAAAATGTATCAGGTTCCAAATTTTAAAATATAATTATTGCTTATTTCCGATAATACGCCATTCAGATGAAATGTTTTAATTAATGGAGAATAAGGGCCCCAGTTGTTACAAATAGTCTATTTTAATGGAAAGGAAGCAAATAGAATTGAATGGAATGTATGAAAATTTTTTAGTGCTGACATGTGTTGGTACACGCTGAAATATAAAATGGTTTGATTAGAAAATTTATATTTGATAGGCTGAAGGGGATGGTAAAATTGATTGGAAAAATAAGAAAATGATCATATTACCTTTAATAAAATGTATAATAATAATAATTCCAATTATTAAAAACTAAGACTTTTATGCATGAAAAAAATAAGTAAAGACATAAATTAGGATAAAACATTAAATAAATAAATGTAAATATTCAATAATTAAAAAAATAATTTTTAGGCAAAAAAATAAAAACTAAAAAATTTCAGCTATTGCCATTTTTTATTTTGTAAGCGAAATTCGGATTTTTTTTTTTTTTTTTTTTTGTGTTGCTTTGCTTCCACAATCAGATGGGCTCACTAGCCTTCACTCTTGTCATGTGAGAGAAAAAAACCTCCTTTCATCTTCCTCGTCGGTAAAAACTCAATGAAAGTTTGAGATCTACATCCTCATATAAACATTTCTAACAAAATAAAAAGGGCTAATATCATTTTTAATCCATCAAATTTATTGAGAGTATAGGGACCAAAATTAAAATTTTTTGTCCCTATACTTTTGATCAATTTTAATTTTAGTCCCTATGCTTTTAACGGATTTTGGTTTTAGTCCCTACATTCAACAATATTAATTAACACCGTTAAACATCTAAGTCTTAATAAAACTATAGAGACCAAAACCATATATTTAAAATTTGCGGGATCAAAACCAAAATTCATATAAATTTAAGAACAAAAAAAATGATATTAACCCAAAGGAAAATCATATCTGCATTTCACAGCAAATGAGCAAATCAAAATCTAAATTTTTTTTGAGTTTGGCAAAAAAAAATCTAATTTTAAAAAAAAAGGCCAAAGAAATAGAATCTTCAATGGAGTTACTGTGGCTGAAGAGAAACATAGTATAAAGGAAGAAATTTGAGCTGTGATCACCGTGGTTGGGGTGGAAAGAATAAGACGACGCCGTGGCTTGCTTTACACGGATCTATTGAATGAATAACAAACAGCGCTAATGAAGTTGAATCAGCAGGATGCAGCGAATAAGATGAAGAAAGCATAGCATGGACGAAGAAGGTGAATGTGCTTCATGTTAATTTCATATCCTTGTAAAATAGGTTTCCACCAAAGGTGGTGGGAAGAGGGCTTCCTAAGTGATTTACCACAGCCGGAAAATGCTATCTTGCAAAAATGGTGCACCAAACATCTTTGAGAGATGGAAAATATGGGATTTTCCAATTGCATCCCAATTTTTCCTTGTACTAAAGATGCCATAATGTGTTATTTAAAGAAAAGCAAAACTGCAAAAAAGAAAATCTTACATTTTACATAAATTATTATCCGTTTTAAATTAGCGGTGAAAGCTACTTTCTCAACTTGATATACACCATACAAGATAAGTATATAAGAAAAGTTTTATCTCGATTTCTGTAATATCCTGGATTTTGGGCCTTGAAGCTCAAGAATGAACCAAGACCATATATGCTACCAAGCCCAACTAACCAATAGTCCTAAGAAATGTCTTACTAGATAAAATGATTCTAAAAAACTATGTAGCAAGGTCAAATGTTAAAGTAAGGTTAGCTAAGAGTCAAATAAAATAGTAAAAACCCTAAAGTCACATTGTGTACCCGCCACCTTGAACAGTGGCAAAAGTGAAATTTTCAAGAAGTTAATGTGATCATGGGCAATTAGGTATATTTCACTAGAATAAAAGAAAATTGCCCAGAGACACACACTACAAAAAATTTGACTTTCAGCGGCGACTTTTGCAGCAGCCACATTGTAGTACCGTCGCCGTTGCTATTTCTCTGCCATCGCACGAGCCAGGTCCCCCACCGAGATCATTCTCTTCGCACGGCTTTAAAATTTTTTGGGTATATCTCTGCACCGTTTATATTTTGCAGCAGCACTATTCTGTTTTTCATTGTTTTGATTGAGTTCAATTTCGAGCAACAAGATCTCAACGATTGGTTCTTCGACTCCTAAATTCCTAGCACAATTAGCTCTATCACTTTCTTGGCTCCCACATAGCAATAGCATCAGGAACTTTAGAATTCTTGCAAAGCAAAAATTTTATCATCCTTTTCTCCAAGCAACTGTCACATTAATCGCAGACTTCCTTCTCTTTTTCTTTTTAAATTTATCTACGATAGATGTCACAGATCAATTGTGTTAAAATTATAATAAAGTCTGAATTTTTCAAGAGAAATAACCAAAGGGAGGAACGTAGGTAGAAGCGAAGATGGGTTCACTTTTTTGAAACATCCTAGCGATGAATTATGTAATTTCCTCACTAAAATCAATCTCTGGATTTTGAATCTCTAATGCTTTTGAAACAGAGGTAAATGTCCAATAGAGTTCATGAAATTAATCGATGTTAATGGATGGGTAAGTTTGCTTATGTAGAACTTTACTTTTCAAAGAGAATCCAGTCATCAAAAGAAGTTACTAACTTTGATTTTGATGCTAAGGCTATGAAAACATACAATTTATTGCTTTACATAAGTGCATACATGAGGTGAAAGACCCTGATGGATTACACCAAAGGTAAGCAAATGATGTTTGTTTGTAAATTTTTTAAATGAGAGCTTAGAATGAGAATTAGAGGATATGTGTTTTTTATGATTTTGCTAATGACTTGTTTCTTTTATAGAGTCGTAGGCAACCGAAGCTGTCCAACTTATGTGGCTTATATGTGCTAAGGTACATATTTAATGTCATCTCTTTAGGCATGATTGAGTTTACTCATGAGGTACATATATTCTTCATTAATTTTTTATACAATTTAATGTCCTCATATTTTGGATTTAGATAATTAATTAATGATTTATGTGACTTTGATATCTCAGATGTTTGAATTTGCTGAATCCTTCCCAGAAGAGGATATTGACTACATCCGTGAGCATTGGTATGAATATTTTCTTGAACTTTTACAACAAAATTGAGCTTGTGTTGTTTATTTTTCTACTCTTGTATGTTCATTCATTCCATAAGTTTTGAACATTTCATTGTTTTTGTGCTCTTGTTAGCATTTTTATGTTTTTGTTTGGGTTGAGAAACTGTGTTACCAAATTTGTGGTATTAAGTTTGTTGAGAAACTGTGCTACTAAATCCACCACTATGAAACATGTTACCAAATCAGTGTAAGTGTGTAAGTAAGAAGCTAAATTAAAATTGGGATTTTTGTATTTTGGTGAGTGTTGTCTGGAATTGGAATTTGGGTTGAAAGAAGAAATATTGAAATGGTATAAGATTTAACGTTCTCACTGTTTTTAGAAAATGTATGAAGTGTTAAAGTTTTATTTAATTGTTCTTTGTTGCTGGATTACTATTGTCACATATAATTTTGTAAAGGAAATAATGCTTTTTTGGTGGATTACTATTGTAACTGCTTTTGTAAATGAAGTAATGAGGAAAACGTATTTTAAGTAAATTGCAGGTATTAAAATTGGGGAGTTCAGAGAAAAACAACAAAATCATTTTTTTAACAAAAAAAATTAAACTACATATGGAAGACACGGTTTACAAAGCACACATTTATAAACTGCATGGCTCACATGCGGTTTAGAAAGAACCCTTTCTAAATAGCAAGCCTCACATGATGTTTAGAAAGACAGACTTCTAAACCACATGTGAGGCATGCGATTTAGAAAGTTTGTGTTTCTAAACCACACACATTACATGCGGTTTAGAAAGTGACCTTTCTAAACCGCATGTAATGCGTGCGGTTTAGAAGTTGCATTTCTGAATAACTAAATGCACTTTTTAGATATCATGTTTATTTATTTAAACCGCTCGTTTATGTTCGATCTAAATGTATTACTTTCTAAATCACATATATGTGCGATCTAAATAGTATTACTTTCGAAAACTGTCTTATCTAAACCATACCTCCTTGCGGTTTAAAAAGCATTTTTGTGTGGTCTTAACAGGAATTTTATCACTAGTGATTATTGTTGAGTTTTGTAATTTGGCAAAACATAAATACCTAAGGGGAAGAATGATTTAAGGTTGAATCATGAGCCAAGAGGTGATTAGAAATGAAATTATGATACTCTATGGAATGAAATCATGAAAAAGAAATTCTTACATTTCCATACTAATTTTCGGTTTGAATAGATCAGGAGGGATGAATTGGAATTTGATAATTTTGATGCTTTCAATGAGTTTAAAATAAAAAATTGTATATGGTACAATGAGAAAACAAGTTTGGAAGTATTAGAGACTAAGATTGGAATTTTGTGCAACAAAATCCCTATGCCACTTTTTCGAGTAGTTGAAAGGGAAGGAGATTTATTTTGATTCATTTGAACTTAAAATGAAATCTATATGCAAAATCATATGGGAGAAGCATGTTAGATTAATTTTTAAGCTTGTAGATCTAAAAGTGCAAAGTTAGGGTTTCAAGAGATCAAATAAGAGTAGTTATGAAGAGGTAATCGTTTAAATGGTTTTAATGAGTTTAATAACTTATATGTGATATTTATTTTGGGCCATTGGACATTATGGAAGTGAGAATCGAAGCTTGGTCAATGAAGATCCAAGGTAGTAATTGGGAGATAATAAAGTTCCAAGATAGCAAACTTTACCCTACTTTTTATGCTTTGTTATGCTTGCCTAAATTGATGTTTTTATGTTATGTGAAATCATGCAATTATATATATGATTATGTGTAAGACATGTTATAGGCTTATATATTTTATAAGTTGGGCATGATAATTGTAACACATTCCTTAACTTACTTCATTTTATATTAGAAACCAATTATGAACCACTTTAAGGACTTTTGATGCTTAGAATTAGTTAACTAAGTAAAATTTTAAAACTTTTGCAATTATTAATGTTCATCAGTACTGTTTACTTGGTTATTTCAGAATTTTTGGCCAACTTTGAAAATTCATAACTAATTCTAGAAAAATCAAAATTGAGTGGTTCAGATATCTGAATCAATCTTATTAAATTTTCTATTGGGGAAATATCCATTTGTCCAATTTACTTGCCAATTAATACAAAAAAAAAATCCGTGAAAAAGCACTGTTCACTTAGTCATTTTTCATTTTATCATATTTTTCTTTTAAATTTGGACCATCATAAATTTTTGTAAAATGTTCCAAATTTATCAACTTAGGCTCATTTTAAAGCTTGCTATGTGTACTATTTTTCTGAAAAAATTCATGCCAATTGGACTTCATTTGATATCTTTCACTACTACCTCAACTTGGGGTTTTGACAAGGGTGTTGAACCTTTTTTCTACCTTTAACTTTTCCAAATTCTTAACTTTGTATATATGCTTCCAATTATCATAACTAATCAACATTTCTAACATAACTACTTGTCATTATCCATACTAGGAATGTAGAGGTTTATCATACAATAAGTCCACATTGAACATAACATAACATTTACAATTTAAAATTTCTCATTCATGCATTTTGTGGCCTTTTGGGAGTCATATCTCCCCACCCTAAGTCTTCACCCCCTTTCTTGATCTTGTTTGAGCTGTGACCTATAAGGTTATGTGTTTGGGGGAGAATGAGATTCTTAGAATCTCAATAGCAAAAGTCACTAACACGTAAATTAATATACATTTTACCATCATTTATTTCTATTTAGCTATGCATGAACATATTGTAATACAATTTGAAACATTTTCACATATAGCCATGGCATGTCATAACTCAACTTCACATGTTTACATAGCACATAAATGGCATGCAAAATAGCACAATGAATAAATAACAACTAATGACAATATTAACGTGGAAGTTAGTAACTTTGCTACTTGGTATCCTTTGCTTAATCTGGCCTTTCTCTGTTCTGAACTACTGAGTTCCATAGGCTCCCCCTGGTATCTCCTACGCCTCAGAGCCTGGCCGAACCTCTCTTTCCTCTTCCTTCTTCTTTTCTCCCTACGCCTTCCTTCCTTTCCTTTTCTTTCTTTTCATTTTCTTTCTCTTCTCTCCTCTCTTCCTTCTTCCTTTGGCCGTCCTCTCCTTTGGCCTCCCCCTTCATCTATTTATAGGCCAAGATTTGGCTTGTCTTGCAAGCTCCTTTGCTTGCAAGGCAAGTCTTGTGGCTTGCTTTGCAAGTTGTTTTACTTGCAACGCAAGTTACCGAGGCTTGCTCCATAAGCCACGTCTTTCGGGTTCCACTAATATGTGATGATACAACTTTTTACCAAAAAATATTATTGCATAAATACCACCTCTTTCTGCTCTTTCATATGATATACTGATAATCCCAATTGGTTAATTTTAAGCCTCTCGATTTAATTATTTTCTTTTTCTTGAAGGCCAAGTAAAATGCTCTGGGAATTCTTTTTGGAAATCCTCCAATCTTTTGACCAATCAGTCAGCATAGAAAATTCTCATAATTTAAGAGATAATTTTCTAATTTTTCTCTATCTCAAACTCTTTTTGAGAATACCTTTTTAAGACTTCCCTGAGTTTTCCCTTTTTTAACTTTCCTGTACCTTTCATTTTCTTACAAGCAAATGACTTTGAATTTAAGCTTGAAACTATTTTTATAAATTCACATAATCCTCAAGCTATTTTCCCCCTTTTTACCATAATTATCTGAGGTATATAGGTATTTTAAATAATTATATTTGACTCAAAATTCCATAATTAACAAAATCTTAATTACTTACTTAAAATCCATTTTGAGCTTATTTTTGCTATTTTTAATCTCAATCTTGCTTCAAATATACTTTAAGGGATTATTCTGCACATTTCCATGCCTTAGGCAATTTTCCTGACATTTTGGGCAAATTACCAAAATGCCCTTACTTGGTGCCAAATTAACTTCCTCAAAATTACCATCTTGTCTTTACTTAATGGCCAAGTAACCTTTATCAAAATTACCACCCTATTCATACTTGCAGACCAAGTTTTGGTTACTTGGTGGCCAAGTAACTCTTCTTTTGGCCTGTACTTATTTTCTCTTAAATCAATATGTTATAACTAACAACTTATAAGTAATAATGAGATGTAAATCCACTAGAAATATCATAGTCCTATAAATCATATATGTCTATATCTTTCAATCTAACAATTTTTCAACTACAAAAATATAAAGCATCGAAACAATACAAAATAACGGCAAGATTCATAAAAAAGAATTAATTACAATAAGATACCTTTTTAAGCTGAAAAAATTAGCTCCTTTCTTTAGCAGTTTCAACACACAGATAAAAGGATGCACTCAATTAAGTGAAGAAGGAAAAGCTTTTGACGAAGGAAGAAGGAAAAAAATGAAGTGAAGAAGGAAAAGATGAAGTAAGCTGTGAAGTTTTTCGCTTCCTCCTTCATTTATATAGTGTCTCACTTGCATCTGTTCATTCTCATGCATTGGTTCTGTTCACTCTCACGCCTGCCTTCACTCTTTCCCACTGCTCCATCCGACCTACACGCTGCCCCTGCCACCTCCACGCTTCGTCCCATCACTGCACGATGTCCTTTGCTTGGACAGCCAAACTGGCTATCACCAAACTCGTTCACTTCGTGAACAAGTTTTGTGATTTTTGTTCCTGGGAATGTGTGCCTAACAAGTTGAGTTCAGTGCAAATTTAAACTTATTCACCTGAAGAACGAGTTTAACTGTAGCATTTGCCTAATATTTATTACTGTTCACAACATTTCCCTAAAAAAACCGTAAAGCAAATCTGTCACATACACGCGTGTGTGGGGCCAAATCTTTAGGGGGGGGGGGAAGCAAGTAAGTGTGGAGGGGAGGGGGGGAGTGACGTAAGATGGTTGGAAAAGTAAACACAGTCAAATTATTGCCTGATTTGTGAAATAGAACACTCTTTCTTTCTTGGAAATCCCTTCTATTCCATAAAGTTTGTTCTGACTGTTTCTCCTAGAGCCGGGAATTTGGTACAGGCCAGCCCGATTAAGCTTGTTTAATTGGAGAGTTGGGACTGTGATTTTGAGCTTCCAGAAGGAAACAGGCCTAAAAAGACCAGACCTAATGGGCTGAGGGCTTAAAAGGTCCAGCCCTTTTAAACCTGCCATAATTTTTTTTATATTTTTTTAATAATTTATATGTATTTTACATAATAAATATATTTTAAATTTATGATTTTAGTTTATTATTTGTTGCAAAAACTTAAAATGATGATGATGATGGTGTTACAGATGAAATATTTGATATTTTTTATCTCGTTAAAGCAAAGCCTTCTGAGCTTATTTCTAGTGAAACTTGATCAAATGCAAATATTCTTAAAATTGAAGATAGTGATGATCATTAATGAAAAAAGAAGCTTATGTTATATGATTTGTGAACTTAAATTTAAAACTTTCAAAGTATTTATTATTTTTGATGTAGTTATTTAGATATGATTTTCTATGTTTTTGAGTAAAAAAATTATATTGCATTAAAAGTAGTGTATTTAAAAAAACAAAAAAGGTTAACAGTGCAGCAGCCCTGTGAGCCGGCCCGTGACACGACCTCTTGCAGGCCGGGCCTGGAAAAATATGGAAATGCCTGTTTAGGCCCTATAGGGCGAGTCCTAATTCCCACCTATATTTCTCCAAGGTTCCACCCTTTAGATCCCAACAGAAGAAAAAGAATAGACAGACTCAGCGAATATCATAGATTCAAAAGTGATGAGGGAGATGCGAAACGCTATCTCCTTCCAGTTATTCTTCTTCTTCCAACTCCTTTCCACCATCGCCCTTACCTCCTACACTCCTGATGATAATTTCTTGGTCAACTGCGGTAGCTCCGGCAACTCTACTTCTTTAGTTGGCCGGAACTGGATCGGAGACATAGACTCCGGACTGTTCTCTCCGTTCGAACCCTCCAACGGCAACAAATCATCAGTAAGCGACAACCCACTTGGCAAAACAATCCCTTACAGCACAGTACGCCTCTCTCGCTCCGAATTCTCCTACGTTTTTCAGGTGAAGACCGACGGCCAAAAGTTCATTCGCCTCCACTTTTACCCATCTTTCTACAACCCCAACTTCCTTCGCTCCGATGCTTTCTTCTCCGTCAAAGCAGGGCCCCACATTCTCCTTAAAGATTTCAACTTTGCTGCTCTAGAAGAAGCCATCGTACGAGAGTACTGCGTAAACGTTGAGCCAGGTCAGAGTCTTAACATAACCTTCACGCCCAACGCATCTCATCCAAACGCTTATGCTTTTGTGAATGGGATTGAGGTGGTCTCTATGCCCACCTTTCTTTATTACACAAACCCAGAAAATCAGTTGGCGATGATACTAGAAGGTAGGACCCAGCAGTTTCAGGTCAACAACAACACTGCTCTTGAGACTTTGTACAGAACTAACGTTGGTGGGAGTCAGATCCCTCCCGAGAGAGACACCGGCATGTTCCGAAATTGGGACCAGGATAATGATTTCTTGAAGAGCGGGCAGCGCGGAAATAGTGTATCAGCTGGTTATGGTTTAAACCTAACCTACAGTGATAATCAAAGTTATTTTGCACCTGATGATGTATACAAGACTGCTCGAAACTATGGGATGAACGAAGCATCGAAATTTAACGTGACCTGGGAGTTTCAAGTGGACTTAGAGTTTGTTTACTTGGTCAGATTGCATTTTTGTGAGTTCGATGAACACATAGAAAAAGATGGAGGCAGAGTTTTCCAAATCTTCATTAATGATGCTTTGGTGGAGCATGTTGCCGATGTGATGAGTTGGACTAATAAACAGATATTGGTTCCTGTCCATAGGGACTACGCCTTGCCGATGCCGAGCTATGGAAGCTTAAAGAAGTTGAACCTTTCAATTAAGTTGCAGCCAAACTCAAATGCAAGAAGCACTTACAGAGATGTGTTACTGAATGGTATTGAAATTTTGAAAATAAGTGACTTCAATGGCAATCTTGCGGGTCCACCAGATCCACTTCAACACTTCCCCCAGCCATCCACGCCTTCCTCCAAGTCATCTAACAACGGAAAGAAAGCAAAGGTAATTTCCATTATCCTTGGGGCAACATCAGGCTTCATTGTGCTGTCTCTTATTGCTCTGTTGATTTTCCGGCTATTCGTTAAAGCTCCGGCGAGGGAAGGAACTTCATGGTGGGGACAAAACTCAGCAGACTCTTCCAAGAAAAACAAATCACACGGTTCAACATTGCCGTCAGTTCTGTGTCGATACTTTTCTATAGATGAGATAAGATCAGCCACCAATAATTTCGATGATATTTTCATTGTTGGCGTTGGGGGTTTTGGTAAATATCTATAAAGGCTACATTGATAACGGTACAGTCCCTGTAGCAATCAAACGGCTCAAGCAAGGTTCCCAACAAGGCCTACATGAGTTCCAAACGGAGATTGAAATGCTCTCTCAACTCCGTCACAACCATTTAGTCTCCCTCATCGGTTTCAGCAACGACGGTAACGAGATGATCTTAGTCTACGAGTTCATGGCCCGTGGGACCCTCCGTGACCACCTTTACGATTCTGATAACCCTCCACTTTCGTGGAAGAAAAGGTTAGGGATGTGCCTCGGTGCGGCGCGTGGACTCCACTACCTTCATACCGGTGCGAACCGCAATATAATTCACCGTGATGTGAAATCCACAAATATCTTAATAGATGAGAAATGGATGGCTAAGGTTTCGGATTTCGGATTGTCCAAAATAGGACCCACGGGGACGTCCAAGTCTTACATCAGCACAGTGGTAAAAGGAAGCATTGGTTACTTGGACCCAGAGTACTATAAGCGTCAACGGTTGACTGAGAAGTCTGACGTGTACTCCTTTGGAGTTGTGTTGCTGGAAGTATTGTGTGGGAGGGCTCCATTGATACGTAACGTGGAGAAGCAGAGATCAAGTTTAGTGGAGTGGGTCCGAAAATGCCATGGCGAGGGTGTGATTCATCAAACTATTGATCCTCTGCTGATAGAAAGTATAACACCAGAGTGCTTAAAGGCGTTCAGTGACATGGCACTGAAGTGTTTGGTGGAAGATGGGAATGAAAGGCCTTCCATGAATGACGTCGTTTGGGGGCTAGAGTTTGCGTTGCAGCTTCAGGAAGGAACGGAGGAATTAGAGGGGCTTCATATTGAAGGAGGAAAGAGCGAGGAAAGGGCTCTGATAAGGAAAGCAACAGTTAAGGAAGAAACCAAAGAAGGTTTCAGGAGCAGTGATGAATCAAAAGGAAGCAGGTTCACTACTTCAAGCAGTGAAGATCGGTCTTTGATTTCTTCTGGTTTGGTCTTCTCTGAGTTGGGTCATCCAACTGTTCGATGAAGAAAAGTCTACTGAATACTGACAAGGGTTATCTTCTTTTATACGTTTCTCTTTATCATGTAATTAAATATCCAAATAACGGATTAATCAGGTTAGGAGTTTCCGGTTTTCCCTCCCAGCATAGATATTACTGTGTGTTTGAATTTTATTTACGTTTCTTTTCCATATCGTAATGATGGTAGGTCAGTTGTCGCGCCTGTGAAATTTTATTTTCTATATATATATATATCAGAGGAAGAGAAAACTACCCAACAATTTACGATTTGGTCAATGCTCTCTCAATATGCAGATTGAAAATTAGATAATTATTGAGTACTTGCAATAATTGAAATAAAATAAAATGTATGATTACAAGATTAGATTAGCACTTTCTAGATGCAAGTCTTCAAGTCAATTATTATCTGTGAAACATTCCTAGATTATTTAGATCAGAAAAAGAAAAAGGAAATAGAAATTCTTTGGATTTCCAGCTTTAAAAATGAGTAAAATTAAAGTTAATTCGTTTTGAGTGACAAAATTGAAGTTAATTTAGTGATAAGAGGATATGGATTATTCCATGCTCAAGGCACTTATCCCAACTCAGTTTTACTATCTGGAGCTTTTTGTCTTTCTAAGGATTACTCGTAAAGTTTAAATGTACTAGAGCATGGTGATTTCTCTCCAACATTGTGACATTCTCAAAAATCGAATCATCTCCTCCCTACTCGATAAAAGAAGTTTGACCCTTCAATCGTTGAACCTATAGGTCAGAGGTGGTCTCTAATCCAATATCGACGAGTTTGAACTATCTAAATTAAAATTTGATGGTTGGAAATTAATGTTATTTCGTTTTCATAATTAATTTAATTTCAAGAAATATGAAATAAAAAATAAAATTGATCTTACAACTTATTAAAATTAGATTTATATCAATTCCAATATTTAATGCATGAGTTAGTTGATTTTTTTTAAATTAAGAAAATAAAATACATTACTTAAAAATTTTAATAATTATCATTTTTCTCCAATCTAATTTATCTAACTCATAAATAAATATTTTTATTACATAAATAAATATTTTCAATTAGTGTATTTAATTATTGGGGAAATTACACTGCAG
This sequence comes from Vachellia collinsii, assembly GCA_006871305.1. Classification (NCBI taxonomy): domain Eukaryota; kingdom Viridiplantae; phylum Streptophyta; class Magnoliopsida; order Fabales; family Fabaceae; genus Vachellia; species Vachellia collinsii. Next base: position 36,430 of record QFDD01120138.1, read on the forward strand.
TCCCAAGGAAGAGATTTTACTACAAACAAGTCCCTGGAAATGATGAAATCATTTCCAAGTCCCAAGGGATTTCAGGGTAATTATTTGTAAAAGCAAAATGACTAAAAAGCCCTCTATTGTTTTGACTATTGAAATATAACATATTTTGATCAGATGAAAACCAGCACGTTCTCTCATCTTTTTTGCGTGCTTTCTCCTCTGCTCCGTCATCCATCATCTTCTACAGTCAATCATGCAAATCATCTCCTTTATTGATCATCTACCATACTAAGGTGGAGGCACCATTCTCCTAGTAGATTTGCAAGCTTGGTGGTTGGCAACTCCCATGTTATTTTTCTGTATAAAGTCTGAAAAGTGTATATTGTTGTCTAAAAATTGATTAGTTTAGGCTTTTGGGTGTATAGGAGATCGTTGTATACAAACATTTTTAACCGTATGTGATCTTTATGATGTAAGTTGTTGTTTGATTGTATGTTGATTAGGGTTTTGAAGTATGCTCTGTTTCTGTTTAGCTTTGCTGTGTATACAGGAGGAATGAATGAAAAAGATGAAGATGTTGTGTCTTAAGAAATTTTGTTACGCGAGTTGAAAATGTCTTGTCAACACATGTCTCAGTAATTGTTAATCTGGCTGGTTTAGTTGTTAATAGAAAGCTCCTTTATGCTGAGAACAACTGTTATGTAAATTGAAAATGTATTATTAATATAAGCGTCGATAGTTGTTAATATAAGTGGTTTAGTTGTCAATGATAAGCTTCTTTGTGCTGATAACAACTAATACATGAACTAAAAATGTGTTGTTAATATTAGCCTCGAAAGTTGTCAACATGGCTGGTTGAGTTGTCAGTAATAAATTTCTGATGCAGGGTGTTGGTAAAGATGGCAAGTACATCTGGGAAGCACATACTATGTTTCATTCATATTGGGGGAAAATTTGTAAATGGAGAAGGTGATATCCGGTATGTGGGAGGTAGTGGTACTGTGAGAACAAAAATCATTAAGGAAGGCACAACATCTGAAGAATTGAGATTTCTTATAGCATCTATTGTGGGAAAAGAAAGTAATGGAGTGGTTATGAAATTCACAATTTGCTTGGATGGTACAAGTATATTTGTGGACTTGGTAGATGATGAAGGGGTAGAGCATTTCATTAGTTTCAATGGAGAAAGTGGTCATATATATGTTGGAGAAGATGGAAATGACAATACACAACCAACAACGGAGGATGCGAGAGAGGATGAATTTGTGTAAGTTGTGTCAATTTATTAAATTATTGTTGACTGTTGTCATTTGTTGCCATGTAAGTTGTCATTCAAATGATCATGATTTCTAATTACTAACACCATGAGTTGTCATTGGCTTCAAGGTAGAGAACCTGGTTCAAAGTTCAGATGGATCATGTATTTGTGCATGGAACTTAGTTAATGAAGAGCCACTATCATTAGCATGTGCTGTTGAAATCGTGCCCACACCAATAACAGAGATGAATTCTACAAAATGAAGGGATTTAGTTATTGGTAAAGGTCAAGTTTTTCCTAGTGCAGTAGTCTTCGACAAACTCTGTACAAGTACAACATTGCACACAAGTTTACATATGAATTTGTGAAGAACAATCAGCAAAAGATCATAGTTAAGTGCAAGGTCGAAGGATGTCCTTGGTACATGGGTGCATATGCAATGGAAAAAGATACTGAATTTCTAACAGTAAAAACTTTCGCAAATGAGCACATCCATAATGCATAAGATAACTTAGAAGTATGTCACTCGACGAGGGCAGATTTGACATCATCAATCATGATTGACTCTTTGACATCCGATATAGACAAGAATGCAAGTGAAATTAGAAGTGATTTGTATAGAAAGTACGGTGTGCGGTTGGACTATAGTCAAGCTTATAGGGGCAGGGTAAAAGCGTTAAGTCAATTATAGGGTCGCCTAGAAGTTTCTTATATGGTAATTCCATGGATATGTAAAAGGCTAACAGAAAGTGATCCACACACGGTAGCTCGATGGGAAGCATAAGATGAAAACAGGTTTGAGCGGTTATTCATTGCTTATGGATGTTCAACAAAGGCTTTGTAGAAGGTTGTAGAGCTATATTGTATATAGATGGATGTCACCTTACTGGTCCATATAAGGGAACATTGTTGTCAGCTTCTGCGTATGATGCGGATAATCAATTGTTTCCCTTGGCATATGCAATAGTTAGTGGGGAGACATATGATGAATGTGCTTGGTTTCTTCATAATGTCAAAGACATAACAAGTGCAGTTGAGGTTGCAATTGTCTCCGATCGTAACATTGCCATTATAGGTGCTGTTAAGCATGTTTTTGGTGGTGATAAGCATGCTTTTTGCTACAGGCACGTTAAAGAAAATTATAGTGCAGAATATATTAAGATTAATAGAAGTAAGGGGCGGATATCAGGAGTTAGCAAGAAGGATGCGCTCAAGTTGCTTGATGCAATTGCTTATGCAAGACATGAAGGGGAATATATTGTTGCTATGGGAAAACTAAGATCATTCAATCCACAATTGGCTCAATGGGTTGAGAATCAAGGAGATGTGCATCGTTGGGCTCAAAGCAAGGTTTGTTTTAAAAGATGGGATAACATCACAACCAATCTTGCAGAGTCATTTAATTCATGAATTTTGAAAGAGAGGAAGCACAATTTGTCTACCTTCATACATGAGCACTGAGAAAAATTGGCCAAGAAAATGCTTAGAAGCAAAATGGCATTGAAAAATTGGAAAAATGGTGTTGGGCCTAACATAGATGGAAAGTTGATGGATATGGTAGATAAAGCTACAAATATGGCTGTGACATATTATGGAGATAACCAATTTCAAGTTCAAACATCGGTTTCAAATAAAGCAATATTGTTGAATGTAGATCTTGCTACACACAAGTGCACTTGCTTGGCATGGGAGATGAGTGGATTACCTTGTGCACATGCATGTGCTGTGATCAAGTTGCTTCATGGTAGTGTGTACATGTTTGTGGATGATTGTTACAAACTGTCAACGCAAGAAAAAATATATGCAGACAGCATGAGGCCAGATGCAACACACGATTGTCCACGTTCCAATGAGTTGACAGTGACACAGATGATGATAGAAACATTCCTGAATCCACCAACAACTAAAAGGCCTGCAGGAAGGCCAAAGAGGAAAAGGATCGAATCTCAAACACAGAACAAACAGGTCTATCATTGTGGAAGATGCCATGAGGCTGGACATACTGTGAAAACATGCAAGAATCCAAATCCAAGCTAAGCAAATATGGATAACCATTCTTTTTGGAAATAGAACTTAAGTGGTATTAATTAAACATGAAGGGCAACATTCTTTTTGGAAGTAGATATAGCTGGATATATGAGTTGATTTGATGGACATGCAGCCCATATTAATTTTTTGGCTGGGTTGTTAAAGTACTTGTAATTATGCAGCTGTAAAAAGTAATATGTTGTTGTACTTACGCTTTTGTTATACAACTTGTAATTATGAACAATGTAATTATGGTACATGTAATCAAGGACTTAAAGTTGTCAATATAAACTTAATGTTGTTAGCTTAACTTAATTTGTCAATTAAGTGTGTTGTAATTTTTTGTGCTCAGGTCATCCAATTTTGGTGCTCCAGTTGTCAATCGAAGGCACCAACTTGTCAATGCTACTTCTCGGGTTGTTAATAACAGCCACTTGTCAATGATTGTGCGCAGATTGTCAATTATAGTGGTTTAGTTGTGAATGTGGTAATTGGCCCTGATGAACTGAGACAGTTGTCAATGATGGGCACTAACTTGTCAATACTGTATTTCAAGTTGTCAATCTTAGAGTTGTTGATGATGGGCACTAACTTGTTAACACTTCCACTTGGGTTGTCAATTATGGTGCTCGAGTTGTCAATGGCAGCCACTTACTTGTCAATACTGGTGCTTAGATTGTCAATTGTAGTGCTTCAGTTGTGAATGTAGTAATTGGCCCCGATGAACTGAGACAGTTGTCAATGACAGCCACTAATTTGTCAACACTTGCACTCGGGTTGTCAATTATAGTGCTCGAGTTGTCAATCTGGGAGTTGTCAATGACAGCCACTTACTTGTCAATATTGGTGCTCGAGTTGTCAGCTATGGTGCTCGAGTTGTCAATCTGGGAGTTGGCTATCGTGACTGACTTACTTGTCAATGCTGGTGCTTGGATTGTCAATTAAGTTGCTTCAGTTTTAAGTACACATTTAATGTTTAAGTTGTAAATTGTCGGGACTTACTTGTTAATGTTAAAACGGAGCAATTATGTGCAACCAAAATGATATTACTTGCTCAATGTGTCAATACATACATAATTAAAAAAGGTTCTTGCAACTAAATACAAATAAATCTACTTCTTCCTCTTCCTTTGTTGCTTACTTCCTATCATGTAGAGTACATTATCAGCATTTACGTTATTCCTATAGGTTACAAGCCACCAAAGACATCCAATCTTGACTTGATGAAGTTCATCTCGTAAGTATTTTGGCATGGCGTGTCTAACATCATCATAGATTGTGCCATCCCACATCTGTAACCACGTTAGGACATGAACCCCACAAGAGTCCCTGTAATGAAAGTGTAGAACTAAGCATCAATGAAAGAGATTACATATACAACCCGAGTATTCAACAAACAAATACCACTATTAACTCACGTATCTGTTTGGACATGAACTTTCGCCCAATTAACCGGCATGTCCATTGGGGTCCTCCTCTCAAACAATTGAGGCTTAACCATCCCCACTATTGTAACAAAGCAATCTCTCTGTACAATGAAATAAAAAAATAGGAAAATGCAACTGTAAAGGAAGAATTAAAAAGCTAACAGCAAACATTGACAACATATTAAAAAAGTGAGTGCATACACATTGATTTGCTAATATATCCTTTGAGCTATCACCCCCTTTTCTCTTGCCCCTCTTATCACCCTTCCTATTTGTATGTTCAACCAAGGAGTCAAGGGCATAGAAACACATGGTTTTTGTGTCCAAAACATAACAGAACCAATGGTCCATATAAAGTGCAGGACCAAGAATATATTCAGCATCACCAATGTTATATCCAAGATATTGTGGCAATATCTCTTTTTCATGGTCTTGACATGACCATGTCAGTGGATTTACTACCATTTTACTCAGGAAATCTGCAGAAAATATATGTCGCTTGACCCGACCATGGTTCTCTAGTTGGTCCCCCACCAATGTATGTGCAATCATGGACATTACCTGTGTTAATTGGAAAAAAAAGTCAATTTATAAAATCACTTAATGATTTGGTAATACATACATGTCTCACCCTGTTATTTATCCATGCTCTGTCACGGAGACAGTAGAGTTCAGCATGGGTTAGATGGTACCCAAACATATCCACAATTATCCTAATGCAAAACCACATTCAACAAGTTAGTATAAAGTAAAAACTACAGCATACCCAATATTATGAACAATTAAAGACTTGATAAACTTACTCATTGCCCTCATCTTTGTTAGGATCGGATTTGACCAAGAGGGGGGTGAATTGGTCTAATAAAAATTTTCACAAACTTTGAACGTAAAACAGAGTATGAAAGAAAGTGACACAGAAATTTATCCTGGTTCGGTCCTCCTGACCCACGTCTAGTCCTCAGAACCCTCTGAGCTTTTCAAATCCAATAATCACAAAGGATTACAATTAAACAGAAGAAGGTCTCTCCCTCTTCCTAACTCAAACTAACCCACAGACACTTTTGCTCGTGCCTTTAACCCACTCAAGATTCTCTAACCTTGAGCAACTCTTACAAAATCAATAAATGAACAAGAATATTCTTCTTTCTGAGAATTTAATGATAATCACTGAAGCTCTTAAATGAGAGAATGAAAACAGTGTAAGGTAGCTGAAGCATAATTAATTTGCTTTCTCGTATATGCATTCTCTATCTATCGGTGACTTGAATGCGTTGCCTTTTATAGGTGAGGAGTATTAAATGTCTGTTAGAAACATTTATGTTTCCGTTAGACTCATCGTCGTCGTTCACCTTCCCGCATTGAATGTGCCTGTGTGCTTCTGACAGTAGGTAGGGTGAAATTCTGAGATTTTTTCTGTTGAATCTCTTTTTGGTTTAGGCAATCAGAACTTCATTTCCTGCTAATAAATAACTCAGTTGAGCATTTATGATGGTTGGTGTGATTCAAATAATCGTTGCATGAAAAAGGAAAGATTTTGGGATCAGTTTAAAGTAACTGACACGCTGTGTAGCTATCAAACTGCCAAACTCGAGTTTTGCTTTTTCATAACTAGAGTTATTGAAGAATTTTCAAAGAAGAAATCTCATAACTTTTGTTGTAACTCGGGTTTTAATAAGAGTTTTGATAAAACTTGAGTTATAGAACTTAAAACTCTGGTTTTTAGAAGTTCCAGTAAGTTGAAATATTTCATCCTCTTTGAGACTCAAGTTCCATTAGCTAAAACTTCAAGTTTTGACAATTTTCAAATCATAACTTTCATTGCAACTCGAGTTTCCTTGAGAGTTTTGAGTTACAACATATTTTCTATTCGAGACTCGAGTTCTGTCTCATGAAACTTCAAGTTATAGGTATTTCAAAACAAAACTTTTATGTGTAACTCGAGTTTCATTGGAAGTTTCAGGTTTAAAATAGATTTGCTTCTCGAAACTTGAGTTTTAATACCCAAAACTCGAGTTATATGAAAACTCTTAATGAAACTTGAAGTTTTGAAAGAAGTTTTGAAGTTTAGAAATTTTCTTCAGCCCGAAACTTGAGTTCTGTAATCCCAAAACTTGAGTTATACCATAATTTTCGCTTAAACTTCAAGTTGAGAAGGAAGTTTGGTTTCTCTCTCTTCGAAACTCGAGTTATATCAAAACTTCTATTGAAACTTCAAGTTTTGGAAGGAAGTTTCGATATTTCAAAGCCTGAAACTCGAGTTCTATAAAATGAAACTCGAGTTTTGCCAAAACTTTCAACATAACTTGAGTTTTCTCTAAGAGTTCTGATTTTCTAAAACACTTCCAACATTCAAAACTCGAGTTCTAAAACACAAAACTCGAGTTATAAGAAAACTTTTATTCAAACTTGAGTTCTGCAGAGAGTTTTACATTTTTAAAACTTTTTTAAAACCCGAGACTCGAGTTTTGACTCTCAGAACTCGAGTTTTGATATAACTGGAATTAAAACTTGAGTTCTCTTAAAAGTTTGAGATTTTGAACACATTTTTAAACACTATAACTCGAGTTCTATCACTCATAACTCGAGTTCTCTCAAAGATTTCATTCAAAACTCAAACTTTTCTAAAACTTTCTGAAAACAAACAATCTAAACATACTTTCAAAAACATATTTGTCATCATCAAAACATTATCTCAACAATCTTCCCTACACCTAGTCGTGCACCATTGATATAAGGTTTCCCTTTGATCAACTGTTCTCTTTTTTCCAGCTTTGGTTTTAGTTATCACCTATGGAGAAACAATAGCTGGCCTTCTTGTCCTAGTAGACCTCCTCACGTACGTTTGCCCTTGCTTATTTTGGTCATCTTCCTCCTCCTCCCTCCCCTCATCTTGGGATATATATTCTATTTTGTCCTCTTCCTCATCATCTTGTGAATCATTTTCTTTTTTCTCCTCCTCCTCATGTTGTTCAGATTGTTTCTCTTCTTCCTCATCTTCTTCATCTTCTTCTCTTTCGTCATCATCATTTGTATTTGTGCTTGTTCCCATCAACCTTAACTGAAGGTCTATCAACTCCTCTCCAATCATTGACACCAAATGCTTATATGTTCTTCTTATTTCCTGATAACACAGAAAAAAATAGGTTTATGCATTAATGTATAAATAGCAAAACGTTACAAACAATAAATCTACATCAGTTTATACAAAATCAGAAAAATTACTACATCAGTTTATAAAAAATCAGAAAAAATTTACTATATCAGTTTATAAAACATCATAAAAATATTACAAGTATAGTTACCATTAAAAAGTATAGACAACCCCCCACATTCTTCTTCCCCTTCACCTTGCCTTTTGTCAATGCTCTTTAATAGTCTTCAATAGACTTACAAAGTTTATTGAAGACATAAGATGCCCAGTTATAGTTGGCCAATGCATTTTCTGTCTTCACCATTAACTTCAATATACGGTAACTGACCACTATACTTTGAACCAGGACACAACAAGGTTCACAATGTGTATAGAACAAATAGAAATTCAAAGTTCTCATCCTGATTCGGTTCGCTCAACAGTGAGGCTAAGGTTTTGTATGACAATTAACCATAGACACTCTTATATTGTTTCAAAACTTCATCTTCATCTTTCACCTTTCCTTCTTTTATTTCATCCCCACTACATGGTAAGCCCATGATTTTGTGCACATCTTGAGCTTTCACAATCAATGTCTTCCCTCTAATACATATTTTCTTCGTTGGAGGGTCGAATGATCGAATTAACTCACTGCACAAATCTCTTTGAATTGAGTGGCAAGACAGGTTGACCAATTTATCAAATCCTATCTTTCTCAACTTTGTCATTAGCTCATCTCTACCCTTCAAATGTTTACACACTTCAATAAACTGGTTTGGCACACATCTTGTGTGGAAAGGAACATTAAACTTTCTTTGCTTTGGTGGAGCTCTTGATGCTTTTGCCCTTGTGTCAAATGTCTTCCTTTCACTCTCGGATAAGACATACCAATCATTTCTCATATCCTCATTCCCCTATCCTGTATTTTCGGGGATTCTTCTTATAAAATTCAACTGTAAAGAGTGAACAACCAGAAAAATTTGACTGATATTGTCTATCTTCACTCTTTCCTCTCTTGTCCATCTTTTTAATACTTTGCGTCTATTTCCCCATGTAAAGATTTTTCTGAACCTAAAAGAATTGAAACTTGATTGCAAAGATTAGTTTGGGCTAAGTTTTAGCACTAGGTTGAATTACCCGGGGTAAATAATGATCAGAAGTTTGTATGAAACAAAGGCACTGCCTGTACAATTTACAAATGTGAAATAGAAATACAAGAGGCAGAAATAGGAGTCCTTTAACTTGAAAAAAGGAAACCAAAATCAAAAGCAAGTAATACCATATATGAAAATTGCACCATGTGAAACCAAAAGTAGACAAAAAGCATTCAAACAAGAGAAATTTCAGCAAAAAACAACAACAATTGAGCATATGAAAAATGAGAATTACTGAAATTAATTAATTAATAAAGACGTGCATAGAGGCCATCAAGATGATAATTCATTCTCATTTCTACATTTAAGTAAACATATCCATTACTTGCTTTATTTACAATGAATGTGACAAGGTGCTCAGTGGCTACAAATCTTGCACTATTACCATTTAAGAATTAAAAGAATCTTCATAACAGGCTCTTGTATTTAACTTACCAAATTCTAATGCAAGTCAGGCTGTTGTGCAAACAAAGCTGGGAGATGCTTCTCCCTCACTGTTTCAAAGTCAGCGGCAAATCTTCCCACAATGCTATACCAAACTCTAGGCTCACCCACATGCATGTAACATAGTGAGTACAACTGGTACTCTTCTACTTTCTACTTTCTCAGATTATTAACAAGATAAATGAAAATAATGGAAATTGACACACCCCTTTTAGCATAAGCTATTAGAATGGGATTTTCTGAAAAATTTTAAACATTTTAAAACAACTTTTATATAAAGCTGTTATTCCCATTTGAAATCCAAAGGGTCAGGTTTAATCCTGGTTTCAAACTCTATAGCTGTAATTTGAAAATACTTTCCTTTAAAACTATTCTCTAACTTCGTTTACTTCAAAAGAAATCCTTTAAAGACTACTGGTTATCCATCGTAGTTCACCCTTACCTTACATCTATGAGGAGACATTTCCCCTCACAACCACAACATGTTCACCTCCTATCATATACACTATTTACATAGTTAATTATACAACCATAAGCCACCCAAGCTTATGTCAAAATAACATTCTTACTCACTAAATTCGAAACCAAACTTAACATAGAAAAAGGGGAAAGGGGTTTTTCTTCTATCTTCATTACACCATCCAACCTTCCCACCTTCCCACCTTCTAAGCTTCCCTGTTCACCAACTCCTTGCCCTTTGAGCTACCCGCCTTAGTTATAATTATTTGAAAGGGAGGGTAAGATTCAAAAATCTCCGTAGAAACCACAATTTATCAAATACTCATATATATAATTCACAATCATGCAAAAACAAACCACATATTCATACGGATATCATTTCACATAACACCCTACACCTTTGGAGGGTTCACGTATACCCCTGCACCTTCGGAGGGGGCCCAAAGGAAGCTATCCCTTAGGACTTTAACATGTCACCCCTACACCTTCGGAGGGGGCCCAAGGAAAAATATTCCCAAGGGACTTACAGATCACCCCTACACCTTCGGAGGGGGCCAGGGGAAACATTCCCAAGGGACTTCATCACATCACGTATAACAAATATGAAACAAACAAGCATGCAGAATTAACTACATAAGAATAAGATAAAGAGGGTTTCTACCTGTCTCCCTTTGTTTACCTTTACCTCCTTCGGAAAGTCTCTCTTCCAATCTTCCTTGGGGTGCCCAGGCAAATATCCAATCCTAACAATATTCACGTATAATATTTTGTTAACTTCACGTTTATTGAGCTTTATCAAGCTCATCTTTCTTTCCTAACCTCATTTCTACCCCTTTACATTATTTCCTTAACCATTTGTCCAACTTAACGAAAAAGAAAGGGACAACAATTAATTTAAATCTTTCTCAGTTATTTAGCATAGGGTCTTTCTTCATTGGAAGACACTTAGACTCTGTAGAGAGATAATCTCTTTCATCATATTTACCACAAAGATGTGAAGCCACTTTCTCAACCAATATCTTTGGATAAAATTCCCTTGCCTTTCTTAATAAATCATATGCTTCACAGAATTTCTCTAGCTTTCACATATTAAACTCATTCTCTTTTGATTAATAAAATGCATTTATATAAATGCTCATCAGCACCTCAATTTAAGTTCCATTTCCAATATCCTCTTGTTATTTCATTAAGCTTTTTGCCAAACAGTGGCAAAATATAATCTTGGACCATTCCTTTTTAACCTTTTAACAACTTCAATATTGTCTAAAACCCAAATAGCACCAAAAATCAATTCTAGCGTCACCTAAATAGAACTTTAGCACATGATAAAACACTAAATCAGTGGGTATTTCTGCTTTGGAACCTTCATATTTCTGACTCATTAACACCCAACACCAACTGATGCTACCAAAATTAATTATGGACCGCAAGTGTACGGGTCGGGAAAATAATATATGGTGAATCAAGGTCGATCCCATAGAGACTCAATTTAGTTGGTGAATAGGCACTAGAAATCTAATTTTTGTTTAAGTTGAGTGAATAAAAATATGATAATGAAAATATAAATTCAATTAAATTAAAATATTAATTCTAAAATGCTAGAAACTTTTAATTGACACAAGCAACCTAGAGTGACTAATCCCTTCTTTAAGTTTTAGAGCATGTTTTTACCCAAATAAATATATTTAAATTTTAATTTGTTAATCTAGAGTCTAAATAGTTGTAGTGTCTCCCGATCATCTACAACCCTCTCTCAAATAAAAATATTATTCTTTATATAATT
>QFDD01120139.1:0-36101 GCA_006871305.1 Vachellia collinsii
ATGATACAAAATATTAATTCAAAATACAATCAAATCCTTGAGTTGCTTCTTGTTTATGCTTGTGCAATATTATTATTTCCAGTTTTAATTATAGGACAAAATTAATTAATTTCATGATTTTTAAGTAGTGGTAATTAAAGTTAATAACTGATATTCTTAAAATTGTAAAACAGTGTGATTTTTCAATTTTTTGCCACTCAATGAAATCAATAATGGGTTAATTTTAATGCAGGCAAAATGGAAGGAGCAGGAGCCGAGAGGGTAGTGGAGGGCCTAACACACCGATCGAGGGCGGCGATGACCTCGAAAGAAGGTGAGCACAGGGCCAGGCTTTGAAACATTGGTTGCTTATAAAATCCACGATCAAAATTATATAAATCAAGTCTTTCAATTTTATTTCCTCTTTCACCAATCAAATCGTACTTATTCATTACCCTCCTCCTATCGAAACCCATGAATCCATTCCAAGAATCTTCTGACTCTTTTTCCTACCCCATATGTTCAAAACTGATTGTTAGAAACATTTACTAAAAAGATAAGTGATAATCTTTCAAAACCCAAAAATTAAAAACAAGACTATCTTGATCTCAAATCAACAAATAAACACCATGGCTTGATGTTCCAACTTTATCCTCTTAAAAAGTAAACAAGTTGGAGAATCTAAATGCAAGTAACATTCATCATTACTTTGCCACATAGGTATCTCTACATTTTTTTTTTTTATATTTCACGTATTGAAAAAATAAGGTGATTGAGAAACTCAAGTTTTTTTTTTTGGGCCAAACAAAATGGTAAAGATAATCACACTATATGGTTGAAAATCAAGATTCGAAAGGTTTTTTTTTTTCCTGGGCCAAAGCAGGATTGAATGGTTGGAAAATGACATCAAAAGGGAATAAAAGAAGTTAGGGTAAAAGTTATGGACTGGACATGTGATACGTCCATATCCTTGAGGCTTCAGTGAATAGTTATAATGCAGATTCCAGGTTTAGGCCCTTTTATATCTTCCGTTTTGGACTGGATTACTCGTCTAAAGATGTTAAAAATAAAATGTGGGGTAATTAATCTTGAGCCCTGGGCCGTTGAGGGTGTGATTACATTTTGTTAATCAGTTAATCACTAGTTTTAAACTTAATTTACTTAGAGGATAGGAATATATCTACAGGCCCTGCATAATCACATTGAGTTTGCACTTTATTTAGTCTAGTAATCACCTAAAGGATAAGGGATTTACATAATTAACATGCTTTTTTGTGAGTCTGAAGACATTTTCAAGTAATTAACAATCCTAGATTAGTAAATATTACCTTAATTGCAATTGAGGAGAGAAAGTAGACATTATGAGTGATTAAGCCTTTAATAATCCAAGTCACTACTTAAAATCTAGAATCATCTTAGTCCTACTTATATTTTAGATTTAATTTATTATTCGAGTTAAATTTGTGTTTCGATCAACTTAAGTGAAAGTGCAAGTTCATTGCTCAAATTAGTTGGTACCAAGTTCTCGCAGAAACGATACTCTACTCACTTTTTATTACTTGATACCATCCATGCACTTGCGGAGTTATTAGTTCACTTTTTGTGTCCATCACTATTAGTAAAAGTAAAATTATTATGTGACATGGTTTGTTGAAAATCAAATATTTATTTTATCACATTTAACATCATGAAATATTTTTGACGATAATATTTGGTCTTTTATTTATGGGACACCTACCATTAGATTTGATATTTTCATTTTAAATATGATGATGTTACAACATAGAACTTAAAGACAATATATAATAGATGTTAGAAGTCTTAGATTTCACATCCATTTTTGAGATATAGGGAATGCCACGTTCAACTTTACAAAAAACGGATTTTGCCCCAAAACATACGTGAGAAGTAGGGACGTCACGTCATAGTCAAATACTTTTAACGTTATTGATAAAGATGTCTCCCTCAAAATGGACATGAAAACAGCTAAAAAAACAAACATGTAAAGTGTTTATTGTAGTAGTGTCTTCTTATTTTTCATTTTTTCATCATTATTTTCCCCTTTATTCTTCTTTTCCCACCATCCTTTCTCCTTGATCTTGGGCCTTCCGGTTTCTGTCAAAATGCTCCCAGTTTTGGTTTAAATCCAGTTTTCAGATCAGTAGCCGATTCAGAATAGCTTAAAGCGGCTTAACTCCTCAAATGATCTATATCTCTACAAACCAAGCCAGTGAACATAACTAACTACATGCCATGACAAACAAGGCATTATTCTCTACAAATGCAATGTCTATCGCGACGAACAATACAAAAAACTATTCACCAACAATCGTTTCTCAAGATTAAACGCTTAAATACGTAATTTCTTCACAGATCATATAACTTAATTACACTAATCGTAATGACCACAAATCAGGATGTTACATATAATATCAATAATTGTCACAACTTCTTGGACCAAAAAAAAAAAATTAAGTGTCAACTTCATGTTTTCTTGGTTTTGTTATATATAAAGATGTGAGCTCAACCAACCACCTCATTCCCCGTACAAATAATAGTCAGTAAATATGGAATTCTATGTATAAACATTAAACTCTAAACAAAAGTAAAAATGTTAGGAAATTTCCAATTAATTTTTTTAGAATTTGAAAAATTTAGGGAAAATTAATCTCTTGGTCCCTAAACTTTTGGCTAGGTTATAACTCAATCATGCACTGAGTTTTGACTTGATACAATTCAGTGTCAACAATTTTGATTCACTGCAACTCAGTTCCTATATTAAACATTTTATAATTTAGCCCATGACCTTTGGTTATATATGTGTGATTTCTTTTTTAAAATATAGAGATTAAATTATAAACTGAGTTGCACTGAGTTAAACTTTAGTGATCAAGTTATAATTGGGTTAAGACTTAATTGACCATAAGATTAGTCTTCCCAAAAATTTAAGAGACTTCCTAATAAAACATGTTACATTTGTTCATAGGTATAATAAAATAGTAAACAAAATTGACTTGAGCAGAGTATTTTTTTTCTGGAGTTCTCCCAAAATGTCTTAACATAATTGAATTTCATGCACCCTAAAAATTACATATGAAGATATGGCACTTGGCTCTTCTACTATTTCCCTTTGTCGCATCTGCTTTACCTGCAACACGGCACCGTTTTCCGTGTAAAAAGAATATGGGTCATTTTGTTGTTTTCTCGCCAACAAACACAGCATATCGCTATTACCAAAAAAAACATAGCATATTTTCCAAACCTACTAGTAATGAAAATCATTCACATTAACCGTCTTGGTTAACTACATTTTCTTTTGAAACAAATTTATCATCAAGTTACTATTTTCAAATTCAAAATAAAAATTTAGCAATTTCTCTTATACCGGTAAAAATAAAAAATAATTAAGAGGACAAAAAATTTTGGTTGATGTTCAATTTTGCCATGTGTGAGCTTTGGATATATGAAATATTTTGTTGGACAAATAGTGCCCCAAAATTATTCAAATATGAGAATTGCCACCCTCAATGGTAGAAAATGTTATCCTGCTTCTTCAAAACAGTTTGGTTCGCCATGAAGATTGAGTGTAGCAGGAAAAACTGATCCCTCACAACATAACGAATGAAGATTTGACTTCAATAAAAGAATAGCTCGTTAGGAAAAAAACAGTCAGGTTCCTATTTCACTGCTATTCTCCTTCTTCACTCTTTGTTTTATTTCTCTCTCGTTTGGCTCTTTAAACACCTTGAATTAGACCTCTTCGATCATAATAACCCTCATGGTGATTTCTGTTTTATGCACATTAATAATAGCTCTTGGTATTCCTAGGCGGCTCGACCAAAGATGAGTATTACTTCCTTGTCCTTCCGTTGATCAAAATCCACACAAATATATAAAGTGAAATTAAAAGTTCAATTTTCATATAACTGGCAAAAGACTGAAAAATTACATAGAACATTCTAGATCATTTATTACAACACCCTATATATATATATATATATATCTGTGTGTGTGTGTGTGTGCGCGCTGTAGGGCATAAATGCCAAAATATGCTCACTAACTGCATCTCCTTCTTAAAATAAATTCAAAACCATTTCACTCTGAAACCTAATACCTACTACTCTAATTTGATGTGAATAGGAATAACCCTAAGACCATTGACTTTGTGTAAAGTAATCCCGTAAGCTTCCTCCATGTCCATATCTTCATGGTTCTGCCCATCTTCAAGCTTCCAATCAAAGTGTTGAAGAAGCAAAGCCAACACAGTGTGAGTAACCCTATAAGCAAATGGAACACCTGGGCACATCCTTCTTCCTACTCCAAATGGAATAAACCCACAATCCTTACCACTACTACTAATATTATTTCCCTTAAAACCCCTTTGATGACGATCATCACCTTCTAGAAACCTTTCTGGTAAAAACACATCCGGGTCCGCCCAAACGCTTGGGTCTCGACCCAAGGCCCATACATTTACCAGAACTAATGTGTCTTTGGGCACAGCGAAACCACAGGTTTGTGTTTCAACCAGCGAGTTGTGGACTAGTATTGGAGCTGCAGGGTGTAATCTGAGGGTTTCTTTTATAATAGCTTGAAGGTAAGGAAGCTTTGAGATGTCTGAGGCTTTTAGAAACTTCTGGTCTTTGTTGAGAAATTGTTGAAGCTCCTTTTTTGCTCTGACCATCTTCTCTGGATTGTGCATCAACTCTGCCATAGCCCATTGGATTGTGCTTGTCGTTGAGTCTACCCCACCAATAAACAAGTCCTAGGGGTACAAGTTTTATGCGAGAGAGGCAACAAAAGTATGAGATGATGAAAGTAAAATTGCGGAACGAGTTAATTATGTGAACCTTTTTTATAAAAATAATTACATAAAAATAAAAAATGCTGTATATAGGTAAGTTATATGAGTCTGCTTTAAATTTTGGTAAAACTGCACAAATCATTTTGTGTATAAAATATACACATGCTTGAGAATATATTCTTAAAAGTAAAAATATCTAACATATATATATAATTAATGTTGGTTCCGTTGACAAAGATACAACTTATTTATTGTACTCTACAAAGATAAAAGTCCAAATATTGTTATGGATATTGTTGATGTGGGGTTTCAATTGGTGAGAATTTTAATAAAAGTAATTTTAAATCACATTAAAACCCAGACTTCCTTTGACAAAACACCTTATATTTGAAATGAAGAGACCAATAACAAGAATTAGTTGTAAGATTAATCATATATAGAACTATAAATGTGTCCAAGTTTTAGCATTTAACTATAAATCTAAAAAAAAAAGAAGTTAGGATGAATATGTGCGGTTAGAGAACTTAATACAATAACTATAGGAAATTTCACCAAAGTTTTATACTAAACGTAATAACCTTAGTAAAATTAAATAAATTTTTATTTTACTCTCAAAAGCTACAAAAGCCTTTTCTATAATATGAATAACAATATAGATATCTTACAAACTATTCTGGAATTCATGTGGATTTTTTAGCCTTCCTTCAACAGAGGTTTTTGTATGTCATGTCAATAAAGGCGATAGCTATATATGTGCAATCTAATCTTTATTACGGTCCAGGGATTTATGTAAATTTTACCGTTATAGGTGAGAGTTTTGCATAAGTTTAGTAAAACATGCCATATTGACAAACTTAATTAAAAAAAGGGAAAACGTATAAATCATTTAAATGAAACTGGGCATATATAGTTAATACTTACCAAAAATAAATGTGACATGTCATGTCGTGTGAATTCAGAATTCTCCATCATGATGAGACGAAGAAATGACTCTAAAACATCATCATCGTTATTATTGTCTGCCACCGAATCCACCTTATGGATCCTTTCCTCAATAATACTTTCAAAAACAGTGAGTAACTTCTGGTAATGCCTTCTCATCCTTCGCTTCGCCCCTTGAGGATCAAATGAGCTTAAAATAGGAAAATAATCAGCAATATTATAATTAGAAGCCTCAACAAGCATACTCCAAATAATCTCTCTAAACTTCTGAGAAGAATTAGAACAACGATCAGCCAAGTCAACTGAAAAAAGTGTATTTGACATTGAGTTCAGCACAGTCATAAAAACAGCCTCGCCAATATTAATGGCCTCACCGCTACTTCTAGAGCTTTTTTGCAGAAACCCTAGAAATTCCAGAAGCTTCCTTTCACGAAGAGCTTCTGTAGAATCAAGAAGTTTAGGAGAGAATATCTTGGAGGCACATAATTGTCTTAGGGTTTTCCATTTTTTGTTAGAAGAAGGCATGAATATGACAGAGGCTTTGTGATGTTCAAGAGCTTGAACAGCCTGAGGGACCATTCTGGAAGCAAAGGCTTGGTCGTTCTTTTGAAATGCTTCTTTGGCTGTGCTTGCTGAGGAAATAACTATGGTAGAAATAGTACCGATTTTCAGAGACATTATGGGTCCGTAGGTCTTAGAAAGGTTGTTCAGAGATTGGTGGAATTTGGAGATTCCGAGGTCTAATATGTTTCCGATGATAGGATATGGAGGAGGACCTGGTGGTAGGTTTTTGGGTTTCGACTTTTCTGAGAGAAGCCTAAAGAAAAAGACATAAATGCATACCATTGTGAGTGAAAAAGTTAATGCCAGAAATGTGTTGGGATCCATGATGGTCGTTGAGGCTAGTGGACTAGTTGTTGTTTTTGTTAGTAATCAAAGTGTAGTATATATAGAGAACCAATGACTGTTTTTAACAAGGAATATTAATACCATTGGTAGTCATTATATAGCTTGTTTGAATCTTAGTTTTGGTTTTGGTCCCAATGTTTAAAACTAGATCAAGTATTTATGAAACTTTAGGGATCAAAACTAATTATTTGAAACTATGTATACCAAATTGAAAGTTTGTCAAACTTAACATTTTTCATAATAGCCAATAGTTTTAGAGAATATTCGTGAGGAAAATTAAACTCTTTCTATAAAAAATAGCCAATAGTCGGTCAAACACTTATTTGATGGATATGCGTAGTCCAGTGTTTGGTAAGTTAAAGTTCAATTTTGTTGAAGTCATAATTCCTTCTGGAAAAAAAATAAAAGTCATCATTCCTTATTTGACTTATCAAAGTCATCCAATACATGACTTGCCTAAACTTTTACACCATGGAAATTTGCTTAGAAACTTCGCGCATCCTCGAAGGATGGAAAAGTAAGGGGAAGAAACACTAGCTAGATGACAACATACAAGAGAATATGAACTTGTTTGATTCTGCTTTTAATTTTTTTGGTTCGTTGAATAGTTTTGTAAAATTGTTTTACAGAATAAGTTTTGGGAAAAAAATAAGAAAAATGTTTAAATGATTGTTCTGAAAAATCATAGTTGAAAACAAAAAACAAATATAAAATTTTGTCAGAAATAATTGTTCTTAAAATTAATGTTGATGTGCATTGAGTATAAAGGAGAGTAGAAAACATCATGCGACAAAAGTGTTGGGATTGGAGGGCACTGTAATACCTTTAGTTTTATTTCTTTAACATACCTAGCGAAAGCATTTGAAATCAATTTAGTTGGCCATAACTTATAAAAAATAAAGTTTGAAAAAATTTTGTTTTCATATTACTATTCATAACACTCCAAAAATAGCCTTAACTTTGAAAAATCATAGTTAATTGTAGGAAAATTGAAATTGAGTGATTCCAAGTTCTATAGGAAGATAACTAGATGAACTTGAGAGGAAAAATAAGTTCTAGATAGTTTTATTTCAAAATCATGCCCAGTTTTAATTTCAAAGGCTACTGTTTATTTGGTTATTTTCTATTTTTTCAGAATTTTTGCCTAACTTTGAAAGGACATATCTCTTAACGTGGTTATCGGATTCGAGAAAACTACCACTCATTTTAAAGAGAAAATTCAGATCTAATTGGTTGTTAAATATCAAGTCCTAACTCACTCGATTACTTCAAAACGAGAATGTTGACTTTCAGCCTAATTTTGTTGACTTTTATACCCCTTTTTGTTCATTCTTGGTCCAATTGAAGTATGGTTGCTTTAACTTGCAATATCAATGCCTTTAGAGCATCTTGACCTATTCTAGCATGCTTGAATATAAATCTACTACTACACATGCTATCAATTATAATCAACTCCTAATACCCTTATGGGTATTTATAACATTCCACAAAAGCCCATCTCCTTCTTTCTTCTTCTCTTCTTGGATAAAGCTAGCCCTAGGGTTTGGTTACATTAATTGGGTAAGATTCTTGGGAATCTTAGTAACATAAGCAACTAGTATTCAATCACATACATGCATTTAATAACATGATACATGCATTTAAAAACATGATACATGCTCATAACTATTTGAGATTAAAATATTATGCATACCTCATGAGTCACACAACACAACATAGACCAAAGCATCATTGTATAAAAGCAATCTTCATCATATCATAATCTTATCATCCACATGTAACAACGGTCTTTTTTTTTTTTGACCGGTTACTTAACTCAATAAACAGCAATTTAACAATTAACTATAGCTATACAAATTTTTAATTTATAATATTAGTTAACTAGTAAGAAATAACATTTCACATTAAAAAAACAACTAAGCTTTCAAATTCCATGCCAATATCAAATTGATGGCTTAATACCAAATTGTCCAACATAAAATCTATTTCTTTCAAATAATTAATCGCAAATCAGCATAGTGGATCCACCAAAATATTCTAATAGTATCAATGATAGGCAACTTGCCTTATAATAGTAATTCATCAAAATATGAGTTTAAGTGTCTCAATTAAGGATATAACAAAATATGAGCCATATAATGATGGCAATATACATCAATGCATCACATATAAAAAAGGAGGAGGCTATACAATGATTATAGCACAACTTAAGCCTCCGAAACCTTCCCAAAAGTCTTAGCATGGGGGCTATCACCTGAAAAATGTTAATAGCAACATGGTGAAACAAAAGTCGCAACAACCAGCAATCCAACTTAAAAGGCATACCAGCAAGTATCGATGAGAGATAAAAAATTAATTGCATATAAAATAACTTCTTAAATCATACTCAATTTTACAAACAGTTCAAACAGTCATCTCTATTCACTTTTAACAATATATAAACACATCAACATCATTATCATAGATATATCACAATGATCATAAAAGTCACATGAATCAATAATCACATGATCACTTTTCTTAAACACTAAGTCTCCCTTATTTCCTCTGACTAAACCTATGGGATAGTGCTGTCCCATATGACTGGTAGCTACCCCAAAAAGCTAACCGTTCAAGTGATGTGGACTGGCCAAATCCACTGATGCGATCTAACAAGGCGCATCAAATTCAAATAAGCCTTTTACAATTCCGAGTAAACCAATTGTAAGAGCAAGAGCCAAACAGATTAAAGAATCATTAAATGGGCTTGTGCAAGAGGTTTTAACAAAACATATATCATTTAAATCAAAAAATGAGAAAGAAGACTTCAAGGAAGTCATTCATGTGATTTGGGTTGAAAATGGACATGTAGATCATATTTTGGGCTTGGATGCTTCAAATTAAAGTGCTTGAACCATGGACTATACATAAAAGGGCTTATTTGGGACTAAATAATCACATTTTGGGCCTAAATTACTTATTATCTTTAGTTTATTTCTTTTATGCGAAATTTGTAATTTGAATTAGATAGGATTGGATAGAAGATATTCTTTTGAATATCCTTATCCCTAGATTTTAGGATAGTTATCAGTTTCAAAGTTTGAATTTATCTTTTTAGATTTTAGATTGAATTTTATCTTTTTTTAGGATAGGATTTCAGAATGTTATCTCTATAAATTCATTGTACTCCTCATTCTTGAAATCAGATTATGTTTTGACTTGAGTTTGCAAGATTGCAACTTTAAACTTGAGAGTGGATTTCTCTCTAGGGTTCTTGTTTAAACTAACAGACTTATCAAGGCTTGATCATCCTTGTGGCGTCTTTCAACACTTAGGGTCCTTGTTCTTTCGTGTTCAAGGGTTCAAATGGATCGTCAACCTTTGTTTAGCGTTCTTGGTGTGCGTATATTTCAGATTGGCCGTGGGTTCTTGGGATCTTTCCCTTTGGGTTTGTACCATCCACAGACCACAAGTCCAGACTATGGGTTCTCCCCTCAACATCAATGAGGTGTCATGGGCCCTCGTAGCACAATGGCATAGGATCATCCAGTGTACATCCGAAAGTCCTCCATCCTTGTTTTCTCTTTAAGCATGCTAAATATTCACCCCCTTATTTCCTCTTTAATAACCTCGCTTCCATAACAACATCCATCTCTCCTAATATCACAATAATCATTTTATAGAGCTTGATCATGACACACACAATTTCCGATCAACACACACACACATAGAGAGATATATATAAATACATATGAATATTCACAACAATTTCCAAAACCAATAATTTCATGCTCAAAGGTTATAGTAGAATCCCCAGAATATTTATCAAGAATCATTTGCAAACATTGCCATTATAACTCATCAACTCTTTGACTCCAAATTTCACAATACGTTTTCCAATATTATTAATGTAAGATTTATCAAATAATAGAATTTTTACGAAAATAAATTCAAAATCACTCACAAACATATCTCAAGCATGAATAATAAGTAGAAAGTGATTACCTCACACCAAAGCAAGAGTACACTACCACAACAATCCATAGTCCAAAGCTCAAGTCACCAAAATACAGTCAATTTACACAATTAATTTAATTATACATTAATGTAATTACTAACCAAAACAAGAATATGTGAATTTAAATAAAACTCACTTTCTATTTAAATTTTAATTCCTCCAATAATTCTTCACTTACAATCATAACTCGAATTATCATTCTCGTTCACACTTTTATCCTTCAATAGCTCTATTCCACTTGTTAAAATTATAACCAATAATAATTTCTTCCATCCCCCAAAATTTCCAACATTCCCATTTTAAATTCTCAATAAAAAATCACATAATCAAATATTCTCAAACCCTTATTGCAAAAATAACATTTCTCTCTTCCATAAATTATTTCTTTTTATTGGAATCACTAAAATATAATTATTTACTCAATCCATTCAAGAACACCAAATTTCAACACTTAAAGTTCCTCCAAAAATTCCCAAAATTTATATACCATCATAAACCTTAAATCCAATCCACTCAATACTTAATGTAGGATCTAATATACTAAAATAAATTATAAAACTCAAATTTAATTAGTATAAAAATCATATGAGCCCAAATAAAAATCTGACCACCTAGAAAATTATTTAAAATTCTCAAATCAACCAATAGACAAAACTAAACCAATTAAAATGTTCTACTATTTTAGCTCTACAATTTTATAGTTTTATATTATCAAAACTTAAAACTTGGTCCAAACTCTAACCCAGAAATTTGCTCTATCCTTCGAATAAATTACACCATTAGATTGATCTAGAGAAGTAGAACAACTTTCATGAAGGGAGTTTAATGATTAGGAGACGTTTTGCTCACCAAAATAAGCTTCAAAATCGGACATGCATAACAATGGCGGATAGCGGAAGAGAGAAGAAGATGCGTATGGGGGGAGAGAGAGAATACACGGCTTCTAACACTTTCTCACTGTTTTAATAATAGTTTGACTAAAATTACCACATAATGACCCCACACTTTCCATTTTTCATTTTCTCCCTCCGTCTTTTCTTTTCTTTTCTTTTTCCCTTTTTTTTCTTTTTCCTTATATATATTATTAAGATTTATTTCATAATAACAAAATATATATTTGAGTGAATCCATATTACTCAAATAACTATAGGAAAATTTTGAATTATTATAAGATAAATATTCTCTAGTAATAATTTTAGAAATAAAATTTTAGGATGTTACACCACACATGGCATGTTATCCAAATCATAACAAGGCAAGTAATCATGCAATAAATACAATGAAATGTAATTAAAATAATAATTGCTATGCTACATCTTCTCCTTGCTTTTCTTGGTCTCTTGAGTGTCAAGTCCTTCCTTTCTAATGTCCAATGGTCCTAGATAACATCGCATATAAATTAACAACTCATTAAGACCATTGATCTCATTACTTCTTCCTAACCACTTCTACTTGCTCTATTTAACCTTAACTTTGCATCTTTGCATTCTTAGGCTTTAAAATTTATCTAACATTCTTCTCCTCTATAATTTTGCATGTAGATTCCATTGTTAAACTCAAATAGCTCAAAAGAAAACTCCTTCCCTTTCAACTACTCAAAACAGCAACTTAAGGGAGTTATTGCACAAAATGTCCATCTTTGTTTCCAATGCTTCCCAAACTTGGTTTCTCCCTTATACCATACGAAATTTTTCATTTTAAACTCATTGGAAGCATTAAAATCATCAAAATCACATTCCTTCCTCAAGATTAATCTTGTGCAGCACCTCCTCTTAGGGTTTAGGATTCCAAAAATTCATACAATCATCAAACTAACTCAATCCAACCATCACATAAACAAGATAGAAGAATTCTTAGCAATTTTCAACCCTTAATGACAATATTAAGCTTTAATCTATCCTTAATTCATCATTAATCCTTCCTTAATCCATTACTAATCATAGACTAATTAATCACTAATCAAGGTAATTAGAGATTGAAAGATGTTAAACTAACCTTAATCTTGCTCTTAATCATTGATTATGCACCTTTCTCTCTTTCTCTCTCTAGAATTAATTTTGCAAGAGTTTCCCTTCATAAAATCACCTTGGACGAAATTGTGAGGAGGAGAGGGGGTATTTAAAGCCTCTTGATTTGCTATTTGGTCCTTGAACTTTCTCATATTTGCAAGAGGTGTTCGCTTGATCTTGGCCCCTGATTTTAATCACCTTCCAAATGGACAAATCCTATGCATCAAGAATGTGATATTGACACATGTTCATGTGATGTCATGCTTGTGATGTCATAGGGCTTATGCCATCCTATGTCATCTTAGGGTTTCTTTATTTTTATTTTGCTTGGTGACCAAGCAAATGTATTCTAGGAACTCTTTGATCATTTGCACAGTGTAATATCATAATAAATTTTCATTTATTTAAAGGTAGTTCTCTAATTTTCTTAACTCCAAACTATTTTTAGAAATGCTCTTATTTAATTTTCTTCTGAAAATCCTAATTTCAAGGATTTTTGGCCTTTCCTTTCCATTATGGCACATTAGTTTTGAATTTATCTTGGGAATAATTTTATAAAATACTACAATTTCTGAGCTATTTTTATTTACTTTAAAACCAAATATTTGAGTCCTCTAGATATTTTAAATAATTATATTGACTAATTATTTATTAAATATCTAAATATTAAATAACTTTTAAAATTCTCGTAAAGGTTATTTTTGTCAATTTAACCTGAACCGGGTATGAATTACTGATCAGTGAATTTTTCTCTATCTTTTGGTGCCCCGTCAAATTTTCTGATATTTTGGTCAAACTTTGACCAAAATGCCCTTAAATTTCCAGAATGATAATTTGGTCCCATAAATTTCAAATTTACACATAGGTCCCTTTTCAAAAATGTCACTTTGGTCCTTTTCTTTTCAAAATGACATTTTATTCCCTTACTTTTTCAAAATGACCATGTTGCCCTTACTTTTTCTACATTTGGTAAAATGAGATTTTTGCCCTTCCATTCCTTTCTACTTCCACATATATTATTCCTTTTATTTTCCTTCATTTTTAACTTTCCTTTGTTAAGCCAAATGCTACATAATTTCCAGAGAATATTTTTATCTAACAGGAAACTTCGTAGCATTTACCATTTAGGTTCATTCTTAAACTTTTAGGCCTAAAATTCGGGATATAATAGGCACAATGGAAGACTAAAATGTTTTCTAATCCCTTCCAAGGTTCTGTTGAAGGCTTTTAAATCGCGTAGTCAAGGAGTGTTCCTTTCTTTGAGTGTTTTCTTTTTTTCTCTTGCTCGATTTCAAGAAGCCAATAGCTACAATCAGCTTCCTTTATCGGTATCCACATGAATAGTGCTTCCAACATGAACATGTGCTAGCGCCTCTAGGTCCGATTCTTGGATCTCCTTCTCACTCTCAGTTTCTCTTTCAAGTTTTTTATTTTCAAATTCAAGTTATCTATCTAATGGAGAGCTATGACCATCTATTTATAGACATTCAGATCTTATCCTTTTGAATTATGAAATCTATATTTTATCTATTTCAAAATTCAAATCTTATCAGAAACTTTAAATTCGAAAAATTAAATAAAGATGGTTTTATCTATATCTGTCCATCAGATATAATTTAACCAATTTATTTAATTTGGATAAGGAGTCAAATGAGGATATGATTTAATGTATCTCCATAAATTAAATAATATATAATATCTAGATAGATCAAGATTTAAAATATCTTTATAAATTAAATCCAAGATCTTATCTTTTAAATCAAGATTTAATTTATCTCCATAAATAAATTAAAGATTTATTCTATCCCTATCATGTACATAATATAATTACATATCAATATATGTAATATATGTATACAAGAAAATAATATATATATAACGAATTTCAATATACATACATACATATATATATCCTTTTAAGAGTAAGAATATTCATTGAATTTTGATTCAATGAATATGGACATTTCAGCTCATGTTGGGCCATTTTGTATGCAACCCTGTAGGCCTATATGAAGTTGACAATGGGCCAGTGACTATACTAGCCCACGAATATCAAGCTGCTTCTAGCAAGATATTCTGACTACCCAATTCACATGAAGATCTATAAACCGATACAAATTATCATACAACTACATCACATCCCTTTTGTCACATGATTCTAGTCAAGGATGAGGCATGGAGATTGTCATCCTCATATTCTCGACCATTGCTTTCTCAATCCCTGAGTAGTCTAACTAGAAAAAAGGAACTACCTTTCCATCACAGTGGCCATATATTTCTCAAACTCACTCATCAAGAGACCCAGCAATATCTCTCTACTAATGTGAGGAACAAATCATATCCTGACCATTCACATTCCTCTGTATGTAATCCACTAAGCCCGAATATAGCCTTTATCATCACTTAGTCAAAAGTCAAAGCTGAGTGACTCTCATATAGGAATCCATGATGATCTCAAGTTAAAGGGCACAATGATGTAGTCTTTTATGAGACAAGATCATGACACGAATCTATGGAACCATCTCACAGCAAGTCAATCTAGCACCTTGTACTCTTACAAGTGTCTATAACATTGACTAGTATCCCCATACATTTCAAAATCATTAATTAAAATATACTCAAAATACAATGATTGACCTTATGGAACAATTTCCAACATGAAGATTGGTGACTTCGGGTTTGAAAGGTGAGAGCTCAGGCCATCAAGCATTGATGAAAGATAAACTCTTAAAAATAAAAATACTTAAAAAGCATAAACGCCATTTGAACACTTTCAAATTTATTAATTAAATAAAGATTCGACTATTCAAATACACACACTTATACAATAATCGTAACTTCCCTTATTAAAAATATCATAAAGAAACTAAAGCAAATAAAAGTAATAAATAACAAGTAATAGAAGATTGATTAAACTATTGGCAAATTTATGTCATGGCTCTTAAGCTTAGGAAGATTTATGTTGGTGCTGGCTATAAGTAAAAGCATATGAAAACCAACGATGGTTGGATATAGTGGAAGTGGCGTACATTTAGACTAGACAGTGGCAAATAAGAGTTTGAGAGGTCAAGCTGTCAAGCGTTGAATAAAGATAAGATTCTTCGAAGATAAAAGAACTAAAAACACTTTAAAAGAAATCAATTACAAAAATAAGTTATGTTTTTAAATTTTTTTAAGAAACAAAATTTTTTTTGCATATAAGAGATCAAACAAGGGATATAATTCTTTTTCCCTATACTTGGTAGCAAGAAATGAAAAAAAAAACAAATGAAAAGTAGAGGAGTTAAGAAATCCACATGTTTTCTTCCAAAAAAGTTTCTCCTAAAGACTGGAGAAATTTTAGAGGGAAACCATTTTTTAAAAGCAAGATTGAATTATAGGGGAGGAAATAGGTTATACTTGAGATAGAGGCATATGCCTACATCAAATGTCTAAAGGCTAAGCCTCGGTGTAAACTTTGTTTAGGCCTAAGCCTAAGCCTATGAAAGGCCTAACAAGGTCTGAAACCTTTTTAAATTTCTACTTAAAATATAGATTTTTAAATATGTTTAAAACAAGTGCATTTAAGTTCATATTTAACTCTTCTCTTACAAAAAGTTCATATTTAACTCTTAAATCTTATTTAAAAACGTCCATTAAATCTTAAAAGTCAATGATTCATTCTCACATGCAATATAAGAGCTTGGTAAGGGGGGAAAAACCCAGTGACCACAATTGTCTCAGCAAATAGGAGTACAAAATAATCACATGTTGAATAAGAATGTATATTTTCTAAAATCAACCAAGCACAAATGTAAAATTAGCTTTTACTCCTTTTGTTTTTCTACATAAACCGGGACAAACTTCTCATATTGATGAGATTATAAATTTCATTTGGGCATTATTAAAATAAACTTATAGAAATTATCAACCTAAATTAGGGGAGAGGATGTGAGCTAGCATTTTCATCTTGATATTGTGGTGAACTAATGAATGAAAGGGTTAATCTTGTGTGTAAATGATGGGTTGTGAAACTTAGGGTTACGGATAATTTACTAGCTTTATAAACAATTTATAAAATTAATTTAGATTATATTATATATAATTATATATAGTGATACAAAATTAAAAAAAAAACTAAATAGGTCATACGTATAGGCTTGTAGGCTAAACTTTATGAAAATAGACTCATCTTTTTGCCTAAATAGGCCCGACAATATGTCTAAATATGAGTCTAACCTATTTACTAAATAGGTTATGCTAGATTTTAAGTACATTAGACCACCGTAAGCCTTTAATAGGGGGTTAACGTATTTTGATTCCTATTAGAGAAACTTTCATATCGGCATACTGAAAGACTATTGATTGGAGGGCAACCGTGCTTTCCATATTGCTCGAAAGGTGAGAAAAATTAATCAGTGATCATTTGTAGCTTTATAATATATAATAATTATGAGTGGTGTTTGGAAACTCTACCCAGCAAAGGTCAAGCTTTTAGATGTTTTGTAAACTGACCAAACTTTAATTTATATGGCTCAAATAATTTAAAAAATCAATTAATATTTAGTTAAGAATAGTTCAGGTGGCAAGAGTGGAATGAGAAGTATAAGTCAATGGTTCAAATTCTTCCAACTATATAAAAAAAAGTTAAATCATGTTTTCATATTGGACTGAAACGTGTCATTTCTAAACGAGAAAGAATTCAAATTCTCTTTCTTTCTTTTTTAAATATAATTATGCGTATCCTCAAGTTATTGAAATTAATCCATTTTAAAGTTCAGAGGTTAAAGAGTTTTCACCTCTTCCAACAAGTGCATTTTTCAAAATTCAAACTTGTTTTCCTCTTTTAGAGGATAAAGCCACTTAACTCTTCAACCAACCGCTTAATTCAACTCTTTTCATCATATATATTCGTATTTCACAATAATTTAAACTTATATTTTAATGTATATGTTAAATTTTGTATTTTTGTCTTACTTTTTTCTATAATCAATTTTATTTTTAAATTAATATACAACGGCTATTCTAATTTTTCATAACTGGATATAATATCTTATGAATAGTATACATCTTCTTATACGTCTTGTATAATTTTTAAACATGAGAGCCAATTACTATTGTTTCACCCCACTATATTAACAAAGTATGTTTATTCAATTTTGAATAAGGAAATCAAATTTTGGGTCAGCTGTTATGGTCTTCATAAACTCTTGCAATCTTCAATTCAAATTGACAAAGAGACAAACTTGTCAAATTCCACAATTTAAATAATTTTTATTCATGGCTATATTAAAATGAAGAATATGCTCAAGATACACAATATTAGCACAAAATACAATCAAATTCCTGAGTTGCTTCTTGTTTATGCTTGTAATTAGTAATTTCAAAATGAAGTATAGCACAAATTAATTAATTTCATGATTTTTAAGTATTAGTAATTAAAGTTAATAACTAATATGCTTAAATTTGCAAGAAAGTAGTGATTTTTCAATTTTTCCTTTCATTGAAATTAATAATGGGTTACTTTTAATGCATGAAAAACAGAAAGAGCGAGAGTCGAGAGCCGAGTGGAGGGCCTAACACAATGAGGGTGGTGATGACCAAGGACATGGGTACGCTAGAGAGAACTCAAAAGAAGGTGCACAGAAGGGCAAGGCAGGCTTTGAATGATCATGTTGTGATCCTGTGGGGAGAAGGACTACATGATAGATGTTGAAGGGGACAAAGTTGAGGGCACATATGGTCACCCTAACTACACTGATAGTCAAAGGTGATCGTATAAGCAAGCTTGTCAGAACGATACAATGTCGGAGGATCAAGATTGGGAAGAGGATGAAGATTGGTAGAGAGATGACAGGTGGAAGTCATGGATTATCATTGAGAAAACATCAAGAGCTCCTTAGCCACATGATAAGGGAAGACGTACTAAGCCTGAAATTGAGGTAGTTGTGGGGAGATGTGGAAACTATCAATATTGGCTCTGGCTTTTTTATGGTAAAATGCAACAACATAAACACATGATCTAGCACTTATAGGAGGTCTATGGCTGGTATATGACCATTACATTAGTGTGCAACCCTAGAAAGGTGATTTGGACTCAGAGTTGGAGGTAGTAACAAGTATGGTTTCGTCGGTGCATATCATAAAACTGCCAATGGATTATTATGAAACGAGGATTCTATCTGTGGTAGGAAGTCAGATAGGCCAAGTACTAAAGTTAATATCAATACTATGCTATCAACAAAAGGGCGCTTTGCTTGAATTTGTGTCCAATTGGATTTGCAGAAACCAATGTTGCCAAGCATCCAAATAAATGAGATTGAGAGTAAAATTGAGTACGAGGAATTGCACTTGATTTGTTCTAGATGCAAGAAGTATGGCCATGACTCAAACCACTACTAGCAAAGCAAGGCCACAGTGCATTGCTAGAACAATGGGTCAGTCATGTAACTAAAGAAGTGTGTAACCTGTTATATCCTGAATTTTGGGCCTAAAAGCTTAAGAATGAGCCTAAATGATAAATGCTACTAAGCCTAAGTCTACAAAGTTTCCTGTCAGGTAAAATGATTCTCTGGAATTATGTAGCATTTGGCTCAATAAAGAAAAGTTAAAAGTGAAAGAAAATGAAAGGAAGAATGTATGCATAAGCAGAAAGAACAAGGAAAGGGTAAAATGAAAGTAGAAAGGAAAGAAAGAACAAAAATGTCATTTTGCCAAATATAGAAAATGTAAGGGCAAAATGGTCATTTTGAAAAGTAAGGGACTAAAGTGTCATTTTGAAAAGTAAAGGACCAAAGTGACATGCTGAAATATTTCATCTAAATTAACAACTCATTAAGACCATGCAAGAAATTACTAGAGGCATGAAAATCCTACCTTCATTAGACCCAAATCATCATGAACACCTTAATGCAATCATTACAGGTTTGGTTAATGCAACTCAAAACTTATTGGGTAACTTTAAACTCTTTTAGCCCTAGATTATGAAAGAATTGAGGTTCTCTTCTCTTAAAACCAAAGTCCCTATTTTGATTATCCAACAAAACCGAATACCCACATTCATGCAACCAATAATACACATTCACATAACTCTATAAAACTGATCCCCTAAACTATTTGACAATTATAATCTCCCTTTATTCCAAATTAGAGCATTACTGATCCTCATCAAGAAATCAAACACAAAGCCTCTGTACAATAAGGTTCCATTCGAAAATCATAAACCAAGGATTATCACCCACATGGAACAACAAACACCATATCTATTCTTCCTCTGAACATAATCATAGTATTTAACCATTAACTAGAACCATTTTTTATCACTCCCCCAAAACCCCATAAAGCATAAATAGAGAAATAAGAAGGTGGGAAAAGGTTCAGAGAGCTCACCTTAATCAAAATCTTGGGTTGCATTTAACGATCAGCTCTTCCTTCCCCAGCGATGCTCCCCCTCCAGCAATCTCAGTGTCACACCTCACTAATAATCTCTTAATACCTCATTAGAGACCAGAATTGAACCACTTACCTATCTTCCATACATGAAATTGGCCAAAACAACAAAATTTAAAAACTTACCAAAGTTACTATTCACTTGGTAAATTTCCAGATTTTTGAGCCAACTTTGAAAATTCATAACTAATTCTAGAAAAATTGAATTGAAGTGGTTCAAGTCTCTAAATGAAGCTTACTGAATTTACTACAGGGGAAAAATTTCAATTTGTCCAAATTATTGGCCAATTAATACAGTTTAATTCGTGAAAATCCACTGTTCATATGGTCATTTTCAATTTTTCCAGATTTTCCCCTAACTTTGGAAAATCATAACTTTCTGACTACACATCCAATTTTGACAAAATTTGACTCATTTTAAAGATTGTAATGTTTAGTATTTGTCTGGAAAATTTCAAACTATTTGGACCTCATTTTCCCTGTTTTACGTTCAACTCAAGTTTAACCATTGTTAAGGGCTTTGGACCCTTTTAAAGCTTGTTGCATGTTCACCTTCCTCTCATCAATACATATAATACTCTTACATGATAATCTAGCATGCTTAGCCTATTTACATAGCACATACATCATGCTTCATAGTGCAAAAGTTTAACATACAACTTTTCTAAAATCCTTAAAAGCAACATGAAACTACATCCCACTTAAACAAGCATTCCCTTGCATTTGAAACTACATCCCACTCTTGTGGTTCCTTGCCTTTGTTCTTGGAACTTTGTCCTATAAGGTGTTATTGTGGGAGGGTGAGATTTCATAGAAATCTCCATAGCAAAAACACCAACACACTCACCAAATGCATGATCATCATTTATTATTTGGCTAGTGATGCATGAACATGTGATACTCATGTTTTCAAACATTTCTCACAATACCATGGCATGTTAAGTCATACTATCACACATTCAAATATCAACAATTTAACTTACAATAGGACACAAATCATAAAAAATCATCAACGCTAACATTAGTGTAGGGTTAGTAGTTTTTGCTGCCTTGCTTCCTTAACTTTGCCTTGTGATTTTTGCACTTCCCTCTTGCTTTCAAATTCTCCCCTGAGCAATTGGACTTCCTTCAATTTTGCTTGAGTTCTCTTCTTCTTTTCTCCTCTTGAGGTGCACGACCTACTCTCTCCTTTTCAGCTATGTCTGGTCGAAAATGGAAAGTTTGGGGGCTGTAATTGTGTTTTAAAAACTGACCATGAGTTAAAAAAAATATGGGGTCCACGTACACTGACAGGGTAACTTTATACTGATGTATTCTACCACTTTAAGCTAAATATCCCCCTTACTTTTTCTCTTTGAATAAGAGGGCACCAAGTGGCACACCTCATGTCCCCACAATCTCCTTTATAAAAGTGAAGTAGCTTTAAGGTTGCTTTACCTGAAAATTTTCTTCCGAAAATGCTTTTTGAGCATTTTCTGATCACTTGACCAATTTAGTGTTCTTAAAAATTCCCATAATTCCTCTATTCTTTTAATCATTTTTCCTTCCTCAATTCTCATTCCGGATGTGTCTTTAATTAGTTTTGGAAGAAAACCCTATTTCGGGGTTTCTACGGGACTTTTTCTTCCATTCTAGCAAACCATTTGTGACTTTACCTTGAAATCAATTTTATAAAATAGTAGATTTTCTGAGCTATTTTCCCATACTCTGAAATCAAATATTTGAGGCCTATGGGTATTTTAAATAATTATATTTGACTAATTATTTTACTAAATAGCCAAATATTAAATAACCTTTAAAATTCCCGTAAAGGTTATTTTTGTCATTCTGACCTAAACTGGGCTTCAATTACTGATCAGTGAATTTTTCTCTATCTTTTGGAGCTTTAAAATTTTTTCTAATATTTTGGTCAAACTTTGACCAAAATGCCCTTGAATTTCATAATGACAAATTGGTCTCAACTTTCAAATTTACACTTTGGTCCTTCAATTCTAAAAATGTCATTTTGGTCCCTACTCTTCCAAAGTTCCTCTTTTACCTTTTGGGCCATTAATTAATCCATAATTATTCAATTAGCCTTTATGCCTGGTTACAGAAAACAGGGATATCACACTCAGGACCTTCCACATCTCTCAATCTCTCATGCTCTCACTCTCTTGGTCTCTCTTTTTCTCTACCCCTCTCGCTATGTTTCTATCCCATATGAGTATCATGGCATTTTCCTTGCTTTATTGGGAATAAATATCATAAATGTTAACCGGGCCTTTTCCTCTTTAATTTTGGGCCATATAACTTTTAATAATTTCTTCTTCCCTTGTAGACCCAGAACGCATATGGAATTTTGGGAATTTTGGTTCATATAGCTTTATTTGGTTTTTGGACTTATGATGGGAATTTTGGGGCAATTTCTTGACATGGATGGAATTAAATTCACTAATTAATTCATTGGTTAATTCCCAACTATTAAAATGGCATAATTCATCCGAAAATTCCTTCCTTACATATGCTAATCTTCCTTGCATTTGCTGGACCCAAATTCACTCCGAACAATTTTCTTTAATTTGGAATAATAATGCCATTTTATAAGCCCAAAAATTAATTTGAACCCAAAACTTTGACTTCTATGGCATGAAACCATTTTATAAATTCTTATAAATGTCAATATGGTTTCCCCCTATTGTTTCCCAATTATTTGAGGCTTTTTGATACTTTTCATAATTATATTTGCCTAATAATCCTTTATTTAGCCCAAATTCAACAAGTACTTCAAATTCACTTTTGAGGTAATTTCTACTATTTAATCTCAATTATGCCTCAAATATAATTTGGGAAATTATTTTCTCTCTTTCTATGCTTTGAAAGATTTTTTTCCCTAAAATTCTAGGATATGACACAAGGCAATCAAAGCATAGCTATAACCATGCATACTCACAAGCCAGGGTTTACATGTTAAGTGGCTACAACCACACTTCAAGCATGGCAATTAACATATACAAGTGGTTGTAAAAGTTAGAAGTTTTGCTACCTTAAAACTTTAATTCTTCCAATGAATTTGGAGTGGCTTCTCCTTGAATTTGATGACTTCCTTCTTAACACTTTGCTACTCCTACACCTAGCACAACATGACCAACATCCCTACTATAATACTTAGCCAATTTGAGCTCTTAACATAGCCAATTGGGTTTCCAATGCTTCCAAATTATGGTCTTGCCTTTACCCTACACAACTTAGCATTCTAAACTCAATGGAAAAATCAAAACTCTCAAAATCATACTCTTCCCCCCTTAAATTCAGTTGAACAAAAATGCACAGAAATTGGGAGAAGATGAGATTTTACAAGATTTCTTTTATAAACATGCATCATCTCCTTACTATACCAATTCCCAACCTTTTATTAACATCAAGACATGCATCCACATGCCTCATTAAAACTGTCCAGCAGCAAGGGATAGGGTTAAAAAGCCCAAAGCTCATAACCAATCCAAAACAACTCAAAGTAAGTACCGATATGAATCAAAACATGCATTGGATTGATTTAAACCACTTGCCATTTAAGATTCTTTCTTTTTCTTCATTTCCCCTCAAGTCCTATTTCAAGACCACTCTCAAAACTCTTGAATCTCAAACTTAGGGAGAAAACTAAACCAATTAAAGAGAATAATAAGGCTCAAGGATGAAATCCCATGTAAGATTCAAGCTTAAACATCCACTTTACCTTGGCTTTTGGTAGAATCTTCACTCTTCTTGCTTGCCTCTTCACTTCCACGCCTTCTCTCTCCTTTACTCCTGGTTAGCATGATGAATGGACAGAAATGGAGTGAAAGAGGACTTAAAGAATCTTCACAAAGAGTTTAAGTGAGTGGTGGGGTCCACCTATACTGTCAAAGTCACTTTGCACAGAGTAAAACCTATTACTCTAATTATTATTCACTCTTATCCTCAAATTTTAATAAGAGCATGCCAAGTGGCTCATTTCAATCCCCACACTCCACTTTTAACCAAAAATGGTTTTGCTTTAACTGATTTCTGTCTACCGAAAATGCTTTTTAAAAATTCCCTAATCACTAAGCCAGTGTAGGGTCTTTAAAAATTCCCAAAATTCAATAGCTCATTACTTTATTTTTCTTTCCTCAAAACTCAATCCGAAAATTCTCTTAATAAATTTTCTTCCAAAAATCCAAATTCACCGATTTTCAGTTTTCGTATTGCCGTTCTAGCAGCCTGTTTCTGAATTTCTACTGAAAACAATTTTATAAAATAGGACATTTCATGAGCTATTTTTATCCACTTTAAAAGTACATTTATAAGGCCTCTAGACAATTTAAATAATAATATTTGGCTAAAAACTCATTAAATAGTCAAAATATTAATTATAATAAAAATTTCCCCGTGAAGGGCATTTTTGTCCATTTTACCTCAACTGGGTCTCAATTACTGATTAGTGACTTTTTCTCTACCTTTTAGTGTCTGGGTTCATTTTCTGACATTTTTGTCAAAGTTACCAAAACACCTTTGACTTTTCCAAAATGACCGTTTTGCCCTTACATTTTCTATACTTTCAAAATGGTACTCTTAACATCTCTTATCCTTCTATTTACTCTCTAGACCCCTAACTACTTTGTAGCCCCTCATTTAGCCCTTGCTTTCAATTATAGAAAATGAGGATGTTACAACGCATACAAGGAATTGATGTTATCAGACCCCAAGAGTAGGAAAGAGCATTTGCTTTTACTAGATAAAGGCTCTTAAATCATCCAAGCTTGTGCAAGGTACAATATTATAAATAATTGCCTTGTCAGAATGATATTTGACATGTTGATAAGCCGTCTACAAAATTATTATAAGCAAGAGGATCTCAAGATGGATGTTATAATCTATATGTGATCATTCTCACCAGAGCTAAACTAAAACCTTTAGTTTGTGCTTAAAGGGTGTTGTTCAGTAGATTCCCTATAGCACTACCCTAAAGGTGGTATGTATACCCTTACGGGATAATATTATGCTAATTGGCCTTAATTGGCTCTTTACCCTCAATTTCTTGACTGAACGAGTAATCCCTAGGAAGAGTAAACCTTAGAATGAGGGTACAACTAAAACAATGATTAAAGTTTCAAGGAAGGACTAAGTTATTAGTAGAGGCGAGATGATAGAATTAAAGACTATCTCAAGTTCTTGAAAGGGATAGAATCCAGTGATATGGAATGACAGAAACCCTCTTGGTAATGTCCTCAGAAGTTGAGATAATTTGAAAGCATATTTCCAGATAGGTGAGAACATAATAATGGGCAAGGAAGCTAGATGTTCTAGATTGAAAGTGACTTACTGATAGCCTTATGCTTAGTATTAAATGGTCAAGTAGTCATAGGAGCTACAGAAAGAAAAGTCAAGAAGTATTTCATAAAGATACAGATGATGGGAAATAGAGGAAGATGTGATATGTTACACTTGTTATATATGATTAGTTTTGATGATGTCAAATATAAAAGAGCAAAAAGTTTTTATAATGTATATTGGCTAACTACCATATTTAATGTAAATTTCTTATGTACTTTGGTCAATGAAAATGAGAGAAGTTGTTTAAGTTTAATTGTGGAGAATGAAGAAGTAGGAAGATCTTATAAAATAAAATGGGAACATCAGGTTTCAAGTTTTTATATTTGGAATTGAAGGATGATGTGGTTATATAACTCAATTTGAACTTTACATATATGTTATATCATCATACATTGAGTTACACATCATCTAATCTTCATTTCAATGCTCAAAATTGATTCTGGAAGACAAAACTCGAGTTCTAACTCAAACACTCTAGTAAAATGAGTTTTTGAAGTTTTATGAAGCAACACTTGAAGCAAAACTCAAGTTTAGACTCAA
This sequence comes from Vachellia collinsii, assembly GCA_006871305.1. Classification (NCBI taxonomy): domain Eukaryota; kingdom Viridiplantae; phylum Streptophyta; class Magnoliopsida; order Fabales; family Fabaceae; genus Vachellia; species Vachellia collinsii. The sequence goes on from QFDD01120139.1 coordinate 25,943, forward strand.
GTTTTGTGATTTTTGAGCTAAAATTCGAGTTTTGAGGGACAAAACTCGAGTATTGAGCTGCTCTGTTCAGCTCTGCTTCTTTCTCAGCTCGACATGTGTTCAATATTTGACTATATGTCCCAAACCACAAATCCGATTGATGTGAAACCAGTTTCATACGAAAATAGCTCCAAATGTGGTTTATAGACATCAATAACAACATCAAATCATTTCATATGAAGGAGATATGATTTTCTAAACTTGGTGGTCAGATTTAAAATTTCATCACTGACCTTTGCTTACTGTGGCTACCATAACTTTCGTAATACAGAATATTTTTGACTAATTCTAATTTCATTTAAAAGTAGACTCAAAGAGATTTCCAAGGATATCTTATTTGCAAAGTTTGGAGTTGAATTGAGAGGTTATGACCGTTGCAAGTTGAGCATTGTGTTGAAATATGAAACATGTGCTGAGTCATAAGCAAAACTCGAGTTATGGCATCCAGAACTCGAGTTTCACGCATAGTACTTGCTTTTTTCACATAACTTTCAAGTAAAACTCGAGTTTGGAAAGATGTTTGCATCACAACTCAAGTTTTGAGTGACAGAACTCGAGTTTTGAGTGCTAAAACTGTTTTAGAAAACCAAAACTTTCAAGAGAACTCAAGTTTTAATGGAAGTGTTGTCAAAACTCAAGTTATGCATTTTAGAACTCGAGTATCGGGCTTTGAAAATCCTTTGAACCATGAAACTTCTTTTCGAAACTTGAAGTTTTAATAAAAGTTTTGATGGAACTCGAGTTATGGGAAGCAGAACTTGAGTTTCGAAGAGTGAGACTCAAAACTTCTTTCACAACTTGAAGTTTCAACAAAAGTTTTGAGACAACTCTTGTTTTGAGAGACAGAACTCGAGTTTCAAGGTCTGAAAAATTCTTGAACTACAAAACTTCTTTCCAAAACTTGAGGTTTCAATAAAAGTTTTGATATAATTCAAGTTTTAAGAGATGGAACTCTAGTTTTGAAATGTGAACTTCTTTTAAACTTAAAATTTTCAAGGAAACTCAAGTTGCAATGAAAGTTATGATTTCAAATACTCAAAACTTGAGTATTGAAGAACTTAAAATGTTTTAGCTTACAGAAACTTGTGAAAACCCGAGTTCTAAGTTCTATAACTCAAGTTTTATCAAAACTGTCATTAGAACTCGATGAACACTGAAATTTTTGTATCAAATGAACTTCAAATCAATCAAGTTTCTTTATAATGACTCGAATTATGAGAAAACTTTCAATTATTATTTACAAAACTTGAGTTACAATAAAAGTGTTCTTATTTCCTCACTATTATTTCTTCAAACACTTGAGTTTTGTTGTCTATAACTCGAGTTTGCTTTTACTGACAGTAATTCAGAGTGTTAGAAGCTTTTCGTTATTTTCAAATCTTCCCTTCTTCATGCTTCAGTTATTTGAAATCAATCTGCACTCATAAATGCTTATTCCTTTTACTTATTAACAGAGAATGGGTCACCTGATTGTCTCACTGGAAAAATGCTCAACGGATAGAAATTCATAAGACGACGATACCTCATGTCAGAAGCATTAAATACGAAACGTTGAACGAAGAAGATGGGAGTAACAGATATAAAGTTCAATGGACAACTTCACGATGGCTGTTCATTATCTTTCAACAAACAAATATTGTCAGAACAGATTACATGTTTGAAAGACAGAACACAAGAGCCAAAGCCAACAGAAAATACGACGCTCCTCTCCAACGGATATATTTTGACAATATCTATAAATAAGAGGAAGCAGCCAACGAAGAAAGATGATGAAGTATACGAAGTCACCAAGCACAACACATAGAGTGTGTATTCGAGGAAATCACACCACAAATTAGGACTCTGATATTATACTTATCCATGAGCTTCAGTGATAATACAATCTGCTTCATAGAGTGAAGTATTTCCCAGATAAAGTCATCCCAACCTTTGAGAGTAACTTAGGATAGACCTGAGTGAAATAGAGTGTAGCCTTACATGTGGTAAGGGGGAGTGATTGTAAATGTCCTCAAGTACCTACATTAAAATCTTGAATCGGTTTCACAAATGTCCAGTTAAATTTGTGGGGTTTCTCAAGTACCAACAGTTACAAAGTTGAGTGGGTTTCATAAATGCTTGGAAAAGTTTATGGGGTTCTCATGTACCCACAGTTACAAACTTGAAATAAGCCGTGTATGTGTTATATTGAATATGTGGCTATAATGGTTTTCCAAGTACCTTGGTAAACTTGGAAGATATAGTGCATTGCAAATCTCAAAGGAGTGTAAGGATTGGACGTAGGTCAAAGAAAACCGAACCAGGATAAATCGCTGTTTGCTCATCCTTCTTTCATCTCCATTAATTTCTAATGATTCCTTTCTTACTCTATCCAATTTCATTATCTATTTCTATCAACTTATGATTTGCATATTGATAAACGCTTATACCTACATGGTTTTCCTGTGTCATTTCGGGACATTTTATAGCTGAAATGCCCTATCTTGTGTTAAATTGAACCTCTTTCTCTTGTGTGGTCATACATTGCATACACAATAACACAGGAGGGAAAATTGAGTAAATTGTGCCTCCCAGCTGTACATGCTTCCGAGCTCAGTGTTTTATGCTTTAACAATGCTCCCTTTGTTTCTGTTGCAGATGCCAAGGGAAGATATTCAAGTACTTGGAGATGAAACTAAAGGGAATGAATTCAGGTCTGATTGAAGTGCCACTGGAGCATTTATGTCGCAACTCCATATTATTGGTCGCGACCTATTCATGACCACTGGAGTTCTTCTAAGCCAAACCAGTCGCAACATAAGTGTTAATGGTCGCGACAACTGGCTTATTTAGTCGTGACATACTTTAAGATAAGTTGTGACGTAAAACGGGAAAATGTTGCTGGGAGTTTCGAGCTGAAGTCAGCAGCTGGATCTAACTAAATTGGAACAATCACGAACTGAGACATCATTCTGCACTTGGGAGGGAGCAAATCTAGAAGCCAGAGGAGTTATCTGCACTTTCTTTCCATTCTGAAACCCTCTCTCCAATTTTCCCACTCATTTTCACCTCCATTTTACATCTTCCACACTCCTCCTACCTTCCAACCCCCTTCTTCTGCATTTTCCCCATCTTCATCTTCCTCTTCTGATGGTTGAGCGTAGGAGTGATGATTGCTGCATCTCTGGAATCATGAGAGGCTAGATTCTTAGCCTCTTGGTGATGGAAAGCAAGACTTGAGCCAAAGATTCATTGGGGAGTATTCCTAGCCATATCTTGTATTTGAATGTTGTAGAGATCGTTAGATCTAGAGACTTCTACTGCTATGAACTTCAGTTTGCAGATCTACGAATTTATGATTTGGCTATGTAGTTGGATTGGTTGTTGTTCATATAAATTAGAGTATAAACCTCAGATTTGATTCCTTGTGTTCATTAGATTATCAATGATCATTGGTAGTTAGTTGTTCATTAGGTTTTTGTGATTGTGATTGCAATCCTTCAAAAGCCTGAGCATCAATTAATCTTTCTACATTATGAGTTGCGCTAAACAATGCTTTAAGGAATGTTGATTGACTTGGATTCAAGCAAGTCTACATTAATTGAACCGTTGGACCTAAGTGATAGCTTAGGGTTTATTAATTTAACTCAGAAGGATTGATCTCCCATAACTAAGTCAAGGCAAGGATAGTTAAGTTTCCATCACTAAGAGTCTACTCACTATACTCCCTTTCAATCCAAAATTTTACTTTCAATCTTTTAAAACACTAAAAATATTTTACCACAAGTTTTGCATTTCATTCTGTAGCTTTAGACTAAATCCCCCTTACTTTGCAAATTCAAGTTTAACAATATTTTTAATAACCAATTTAGACTAGGATAGCCAATAAACCGCTCCTCAAGAAGAACGATTGGTTGCTCACTATACTACATTACTTTAGGAGTAACCATATTTGCATCGAACTGGAAGGCAACAAAACCGTGTCCGATCAGATATTTTGATTAATCAAGATTTGAATAGAAAATTTTTGAAACACCCAATTCACCCCCCCTCTTGGGTGACGGCCATCCTAACAACACTAAGAAATTGTAAAGACAAGTAAGAAATCAAGGATGCCATATGTGATAAGATCAAGACTAGTCACATTTCTCTATATCCTAAGGGCATCTAAGAAAGGTGTGACACTCAGCCAATTATCGAATTTAGAGATGAAGTCCTCATTATTAAATACCACTGCTAAATTATTAAGAAAGTTAAGGGAGGCTTCCCTAACTGGGACATAAGACGATGCAACGTGATAAGAAAAGGAAGTACCCAACAGAAATCATGCAAGAGAAAAGCCTTAATTATAAATTATCTCTCCAAGTTTGGGTGGTGATTCTCCGATGCTAAGATAATATTGCCCTAGCAAAAGGCTATCTACTCCCTAGTAAATAGGGATAAGATGAGATAGATCACCCTTGTAAAAAGTGAGTTACTTCCTTATAGATAGGGAGAAAAGCAAATCCCTGATAGACAAGGATAAGATGGGACAAATCGCCCTAGCAAAAGGTGAGCTACTTCCTGATAGACAAAAAGAAAGGCAAATCCTTGATAGACAGGGATAAGAGGGGGGATGAATACTCCAATGGGAAACCATTATGTGCTCCTTATATTTTCCCATAAGAAAGAAAGAAAGAAAGTAGTAAAAGCAGGGCATGCGGAATAAACCTTCCCCAAAATGAAAGAGTGAAAATGGGCTAATAGTATTACAAGGGTAAAATCCCTTGAGTTATTGGGGTACCACAAAAGTAAGAAAGATGGAAAGAATGTAAGGCGATAAGTCCTCTTTGCACAATGTTACAAAGACAATGAAAAATAGTAAGGACTATTGAATTCTAAGGTAAAACATATTGGCATAGAAATGATGGGAAATTAATAAGCTAAGAAAAATGAGCTAATGCCTAGAAAGGAAAGAGGTACAGTAAAGGAAATGTGGCCTGAGAAAACTAACAGTTATAAGTTAAAGTAATATGAATAGATGATGATTTTAGGAAATTGACATAATGAATTGAGTAAGGTCTAAAAAGACAGCCCTAATATCTATGATATTCTTGGAGAACCATTAGTCTAGCTACCCATTGAGGACAAGTGACTTATTCTTAACTCATGTTCAATGGTCTATAAGTTTCCAAAGGGTGAAAATGACTTAATGAAAGTTTTAGAGAATGAGAAAGAGGTGATAAGCCTACAGAAGAGTGATATAGCTCTTCAGATCGTAATGGACCTAATATAGAGTAAGGAAGGAAGAAGAAAGGGAAGGGAGCGTTTCTAAAAAGGCCTAGAGTTATGCTCTTTGGAATACGAGAATGTGATCACTAGGGTTGAGTTTAAGATAGGAAAACTTCCTCATGATGGTTAGTTAGTATGGAGAGAGTATCATTGACTAATCATAAGACATTGTTGCTGTTATTAATTGGACTGACCTCAAATCAGTTTGATGCAATAAGGAAAAGTACGTAAAAGCTAAAAGGATAGCAGTCGAAAGCTGAAAAGTATGAAGCTAGATAAGCTTAATACAGAATGAGAATGAGGAAGGGAAGTGATAAATCTTCTAAATAAAGCTATTAAGGACAACATAAGTTTGCTAAACATAAGACAAGGAAGTGCCTAAGGTAATATGATACGGAAAGTATCTGATAAAACAACGAAGAGCCTAAGGTAACATAAGTAGAAACATGAATTTTGTTTGTGCATATGCCAAAAAGATGTGTAATAAAGGAGGTATCTAAATGGAGTTACTGGTAACCAAAGTTAGTGAAAAGACCCAAAGGTAGAGTTTCAAAGCATACATAGGTATGATAAAGAATATTCTCCTTAACTAATCCCTGAGAATGATTGGAGAATTAAGTAAAAGAGAGATTAAATGATTCACACTAGACAAGATACTTTGAAAAGATTCAGAAAAGAAAGAAACCATTGAGAAAAGAATGAGGAACAAGTACCCCAAAGCTTCCCATATGATTGATGTTATAAATTTTGAGGATGAAATTTATTTTAAAGGGAAGGAAATGTTAAATCATGAATTTTGGGCCTAAAAGCTTGAGAATGAGCCTGAATGATAAATGCTAATAAGCCCAAGTCTACGAAGTTTCTTGTTAGGTAAAATGATTCTCTGAATTATGTAGCATTTGGCTCAACAAAGGAAAGTTAAAAGTGAAGGAATACAAGAAGAAGAAGAATGTATGCAAAATCAAAAAGAACAAGTAAAGGGTAAAACGGAAGTAGAAAGGAAAGGAAGGGCAAAAATGTATTTTGCCAAATGTAGAAAATGTAATGGAAAAATGGTCATTTTGAAAAGTAAGGGACTAAAGTGTCATTTTGAAAAGTAAAGGACCAAAGTGACATGTTGAAGTAGGGACCCAAGTGTAAATTCAAAATTTCTTGGGACCAAAATGTCATTTTTGAAATTCAAGGACATTTTGGTAAATTAAGAATGTCAAAAGGGCATTTTGGTCAATGTTTGACAAAATATTAGAAATTTTTTTAGGGAACCAAAAGATAGAGAAAAATTCCATGATCAGTAATTGAGACCTGATTTAGGTTAAATTGATAAAAGTAACCTTTAAGGGAATTTTAAAGGTTATTTAATATTTGAATATTTAATAAATAATTAGTCGAATATAATTATTTAAAATATTCAGAGGCTTCAAATATTTGGTTTCAAAGTAAAGAAAAATAGCTCAGGAACTGCAGTATTTTATAAAATTATTTCCAAGAATCTTACCCAATCAGTCTAACCAAACCCTAGCGCTACCTTTCTCCAAGAAGAGAAGGAGAAAGCAGGAGAATGCTTGGAGGGTTGGTAAGTGCTTGATGAGCATTTAAAAGTTGTAAACACCCATAAGGGTTTTGTGTGGTTTATGATTATTACCATGTGTAGTGGTAGATTTATTTCCAATCATGGTAGAATAATTAAAATACCCAAAAGGCAGTGAGATTTCATGACCAAAGTAACTCCTAACTCAATTGGACCAAGTATGACAAAACGGGGGGGATAAAAGTCAACAAAATTGGACTTTAAGTTGACCTTATTGTTTTAGAGCAATCAACTGAGTTAGGATGTGATATTTTACCACAAAATATATATGATTTTTTCTTTAAAATGAGTGCTAATTCACCTAAATCTGATAACCGTGCTAAGTTATATGCCCTTCCAAATTTGGGCATAAATACTAGAAAAATAGAAAATAACCAAATGAACAGTAACTTTTGAAATTAAAACTGGGCATGAATTTGACTGCCTTTTGGACTTATTTTTCCTCTCAAATTTATCTAGTTATCTTCCCATAGAACTTGGAATCACTCAATTTTGATTTTTCTACAATTAATTATGATTTTTCAAAGATTAAGGCCATTTTTTAGAGTGTTATGAATAGTAACCCGAAAAAAATGTTTTCGAACTTCATTTTTCACAAGTTATGGCCAACTAAAGTGATTACAAATGCTTCTGCTGGGTATTTTAATGGGATAAAACTAAGGTTATTACATAACCAGAGCAATGAAAGAGGATTAAGAAGCCAAATATTTTTAAACCGCATCCTCCATACACGGTCTAAATAGGGCGATCTAAATAACTATTTTTCTACTAGAGTAATCATGTGATGCAGTGTGATCTATAAGAGAATCATGCTGCTCGTTGTTGCCCCCAATCAATGTAGCTTTACCCCTAGGATACGAGGAGTAGACAATATAATCTTGGCCTAAGAGATAACATACTCTATAAAAGTGAAAACAAGAAAAGAGGATCTATGGCAATCAAAATAAATCTCCAGAAGGTGTATGATAGAGTGAAATGGTCATTCTTATCCCAATGCTTTCAAGAGTTAAGTCTTCCTAGGGAAATAATTCATGTGGTAAAAAGGAGTGTGGGTTCTACCAGTATGCAAATGCTATGGAATGGAGTAAAGGGTAGCACCTTTAATTAGTCTAGGGGACTCAAACAAGGGGATACCTTGTCTCCTTACCCTGTTTTTACTCATGATGGAGAAATTTTCTTATCTCATTCAAAAAGAAGTGGAAGAAGAACTTGGTTGTCACTAGGACTAAAGAAGAATGGCATGGTCGTGTCTCATCAATTGTTTTCTTATAGTCTAATCTTGGCTAATTGAGGCATGTATGGATGATTTTTGTGATGCATCTATGGGAAAGGTGATAAGGCAAAGTCTTGAATATTTTTCTGTAAGAACATATTAACCATACCAGAGTGCAAGAGATTAGTGTTTTCTAGGCTATGGGATTAGTGTTAGGTAGGGTGTTAGGTACACCTAACACCCTGAGGGACCCCGGAGTGGGTGAAGGGGGAAGGGAGACGCAGTAGGCAGGGTGCGATCAAGTCCCACATCGGATAGACTCGTCCAAAGTGAAGGCCATATATGTAGTCAAGGTGTGGCCTTTGACATCCGAGGCGCCTTTTGAGTGACTATGGGATCTCGAAAGGACAAAACCCTGTGCCTACGGGCGGCTAAACAGGGACAATACCTCAGGATGTTACAATATGGTATCAGAGCCGAGGACGGCTCTTTCCGTTGGTGGGGAGAGTGTCACACCAAGCGCTGCTAGGGACCTAACACCCTGAGGGATCCCGGAGTGGGTGAAGGGGGAAGGGAGACGCAGTAGGCAGGTTGCGCTCAAGTCCCACATCGGATAGACTCGTCCAAAGTAAAGGCCATATATGTAGCCAAGGTGTGGTCTTTGACATTCGAGGCGCCTTTTGAGTGACTATGGGATCTTAAAAGGATAAAACCCTGTGCCTACGGGCGGCTAAACAGGGACAATACCTCTGGATGTCACATGCTGAACCCATATTACCAACTATATATGGGAGGAGGTTCAAAAGGGTATGCGACAACAAATGGGGGATGGTAAATCAATTAGATTTAGGAAGGACATGTGGTTACCGAGAATGGACTAATTGCTAGATATAGGGTTAGATTTATATAATGACTTGTTAGATCTACATGATGCCAACCTTATCTTTAATACAAGGTCATGGCATACCCAGGTCATTGAATCATATCTATCTACAAATATAATGAGAGATAGAAAGCGTGAGGTGCAATGGGATGACTCATGACTTATAGAGTTGGAAGTGGACACCATCAGGGGAGTTCTTTGTTAAGTTGGCGTACAACAACTTAAGGGCTGGGGCAATACTAATCATACTAATCTTTGTCATCACATTTGGAAGCTCAAGATTCTGAATTATACTGGAACATTTGTATGGTTATGCACATGCAATCAACTTTTCACCAACGAATCCTCGAATTAGGGGGTTTAGCAACATTTTCAGATTGAGTGATTGTAGTGGCTAGATGGAAGATACCTTGCATGTGATAAGAGATTGTGTGTTTGTAAGGGAGGTATGGTCTCGGTTGATTCCTCCAAATATAAGGACCTCATTTCATTCAACTTCAAAAATGGTGGAATAGGTCATAGCAAATTCAAATATTGATTTGAGGTAAAAGGGGTGAGATGATTTACATGTTTCCATTAGCATGTTGCCGTATATGGTTGGCTTGAAATGAGAGAATCTTCTAGAATCATCAGACAAGGCCAATAGATACTATAGCAAAGGTGGATGCATAAGTGAATTAGGCATGTGCTCAGTTGCCCATGAAAAATGCTTAGGTGGTCGAAAGGGATGTGTGATAGCCACTAGAGGAAGGTTATGTGAAGGCTAAAGTTGAGGGGGCATGTTCAAATAGCATCTCAATGTGCTGAGGAGTCCTTAGAGATGTGACTAGAGAACCCCTGGGTGGGTTCATCTTCAATATCAACATGGGAAATAGCTTCAAAGTTGAGTCTTGGGGTGTTTTATGGGGTCTACAGGTGGCATAGGACATGGGTTATAGATATGTATACTCGAAATGGACTTCCCAGAGTTGGTGGAGGGGGTTGAAAGTTTAGTAGCAGAGAAAGAGCCCCTATGAAAGTCTTCTATGTTATATATGATTAGTTTTGATGATGTCAAATATAAAAGAGCAAAAAGTTTTTATAATGTATATTGACTAACTACTATATTTAATGTAAATTTCTTATATAGTTTGGTCAATGAAAAGGAGAAAAGTTGTTTGAGTTTAATTATGTAGAATGATCTTATAAA
>QFDD01120140.1:0-58389 GCA_006871305.1 Vachellia collinsii
TCCAAGGTTCACCTCTAGGCTCAATTCATTGAACTCTTATCTTTAGTGGAGCTAGGAAGGCCAAATCTCAACTCAAGGGGACTACATTTTATTATCGTGCATTTAATCCAAGATTAACTTTGAATTTCTCACTGTTTGAAATCAATTGCAATCTGTTCATTTTCATTGTTAAGAAAAAGAAAACCCTAAAAAGAATAGTTAGATTTAAATTCAGTTGTTTCATTGTTTTTCCAATCAGGTTTTCTACAAGGTTTCCTTTTTAACTTTGATTGCAACATTAATCTGTTTAAAAGCTTGAATTAAACTCCTCACAAGAAACGACCTAGGTGTGCAACACTATACTACAGTTTTTTTTATCACCTAGTATTTGGAAAGCCTATACGACTAAGGGCGATTTCAATAGCTTATAAGTAGGATAAATAAACATAAATATTCCATCTAAAATAATATCCTAAAAGATAAACTACTAATATCCTAAATATTCTTAAGATGATTCAAAATATCTAAAAGATAGATCAAATCTTTCTAATAATCAATTAAATACAAAATAACCCTTTTTTAATGAATAAAATTACATAGAAAATAAAAATAAAATGACTTAATTGTCATCTTCCATGTATATCTCTTGATAGTTGAATACTAAACAGGATATCTAATAAAATTAACATATTTGCCCTCTGGTTTCTCATGACTCAGTCTATTGATGATAGAGGACAATGCTTGAGCTTATAAAAACACTAGGGGAGTTTTCTTAGGCTTAATCTATGTTTTAACATGTCTAGAGCATTTCTAGATTTAGGAATCACTGCTATTATGTAAAATTTGATTACATATTTGTTATTTTATTAGGCTAAGTAATTTGATTGGATGTTGTTTTATGTTGGATTACATATATGTATTGTAGTTGTTCCTTGTGGTTATTTGATTGTCAATGATTATTGGTAATTAATTTGTTTGATTGAATGAATTCTATGGTTGTTTATTTACAATCATTGAAGCATTTGCATCATCCATTCAATTGCACTCTAAATTGCTTTCAACAATGTTTTAAGAGGTGTTAATTAACTTGCATCAAAGTAAGTTTTCACAAATTAGAACATTGGACCTAAGTGATTGCTTCAGGTTTTTATCTAAGACTTAGAGAGTTGAAAATTCCCACATTATATTAAGAGCAATGATAGCCAAGATTCCATCATCAAGGGCCTATCTCATCATATTTATGTTTTTAAATCAACCATTCCATTGTTAAACCAAAAGACCAAAAAGATTTACTTCTTGCATTGTTTTGTTATTATACCATTGTTTTCACAAACCAAAACCCCCTTTTACCCAAATCAACATGTTTTTAATAGCCATTTAGACTATGTTTTCTAATAAAACGCTCCTTGAAAAGAACGATAGGTTGTGTCTTATACTACATTATTAGATGCAATCATATTTTGAATGAACAAGAAAGCAACATTCCATTTTGATTAGGACCCAAAATTTGCCTCCCCAATCCCTTCACTCCCCTTATTTTAGATCCCTCCAAAATAGGGTTTTTTGGAGGGAAGCAAAATATCCTGACTAATTTACCCCTTATAAATTTTGTCATATTCCCATAGATGCCCTCAATGTAAAATAAAAGCACGCATCTCTTCAAATTGATTGCAGTCATCATGTTCTCATATGCTTCTCTCCGCACTCTTCTCATTAGAAGAAGATTTCAAAGGTAGCAACTGTTATTTATGACTGTTCTCATCTTCTCCTATATTGTCATTATCTGCAACTGTTTTCATCTCCTCCTAGTAATATCCTGAAATTTGTTCTTCACTGTGTTTCTATCACAGAAATTTATGCAAACAACTTCTTTGTCTCTATATATTTTTCTTTCATTCTGGTTTTGTCACTGAATTTTTTTCTGCCTCCTTCTTGTGCAATAATATGTAATGGGTTTTGTTCTATTAGATTGAGCTATTATTTATTTATTCAAGACTTTGATTGAATTTGAGATAGTTTAATTAGATTTCTACTAGTATTGATGTGTTAAGTTAGGTGCAAACTGTAATATTTCCTTTTGAGGTTGATCAAATGTTGAAATAGAAGTTATGTGTGATGCAATAGTTTCATAAGTTTGCAAATTATAGGTGTAGTTATTTAATTTTTTATTAATGTCTGACTACTTACCTCTAAAATCATTGTTATTAGTAGCGATTGTTTTGTGCTATATTTTCAAAAGAAGTCAAATGATGCCCATATTCTTACAAAGCATTATTAATGACTCAGGGGTCATGATGATAAAAAGGAATACCTTGTAAAATGGAAAGAGCTTTCATACGATGAATGCTATTGGGAGTTTTAGTCTGATATTAGTTTTGATCATTCATGCACCTATATATTTTTTCCTAATACATTTTTGTTTTGACTCATTTATTGATTTATTGATTTGCATTTTCCACTTACTTTATTAGATGGACTTGGAAAATCAATACTTTCTTCTGGTGCGTTTGTTGCTTGAATTGCATCAAAGAACAATGGCTTTGCTTATGTGTGTTTTGACATATGTATATGCTAATAAGATTTATCCTAAAAGCTTAAGTTATAAGAGAGCGTGGTCTGAAACCAACACGTTGGTCAAGTGTGGAAGAACAAGTTGCAAAAGCTCTCTATATATTAACATAGTGAAAAAAATCATGAACTTAATTTTTGGTTAAGGCATTCTGATGAGCAATCAATCGTCATCTTCATATAGTTTTAGTGACTATAATTGAGTTGGAAGAAAAATTTGTTGTTAAACTTGATATGTCTACAATTCCTCTTGAAATTCAAAATGAGAGTTAGTTTTTCCCATATTTTATAGATTGTGTTGGTGCTATAGATGAAACCCATATACATTCAACGTGTCTTTTATAGATTCTCCTCGATATCGTGGTAGGAAGGAATTTCTGACACAAAATGTGTTAGCACCATGTACATTTGATCTAAAGTTTACTTGCGTGCTCTCGGGTTGGGAAGGCATTGCATCTAACTCAAGGATTATTAAAAATATATTAAAAAGGGAAGATAGGCTCAAAATTTCTGAAGGTAAATATTTCACTGATTCTGATGAAGTTTACATTAATTAGGGATTTAAAACCTATTGTAGTAATTATCTTCATTTATGATAGGAAAATATTACCTCGTGGATGTTGGATTAGTGTTAACAAGAGGACTTATAACACCTTATTGAGGAGTCCACTGCCATTTGAAAGAATATTCAAGAAGAAATCCACTCCTAAACTAAATGAAGTTATTTAACCTTTGACATGTAAAGTTGTGTAATGCAATTGAATGGGCTTTTAGTGTCTTGGAGAAAAGATTTGCAATTTTATTCAATGCAACTGAACCTATATGTAATAAAAGTGCAAAAAATGATAATATATGCATGTATCATTCTTCATAAATTCCTCATGAGTGTTGACCCTAATGAAGATCTTTTAAGAGAAGTTGACTTGGAACTCCATCAACAAGCTAAATCAAGTGATAATAATCATGCTCCAAGTCGAGACAAGAATGAGTTAGCTCAAGGTAAAGTTATTAGAGAACATGTAGCCACTTTGATGTAGACAGATTACTAGAATAATGAGGCTACTATTGAGGATGACCTTGGGGGATGATCTTAATGGTTGAAGTTTGATTTTATTCAAAAAAAAATTGGAGTTTGATGTTTGATGTGTATTATATTTTCAAATTCATTTTGTTGTATTCCTTGTTGATTTTATTCTCCAAGTAGTTTGATTGATTTAGATATGGTATTTGTGATATTACTTATTCACTTTAGACTTTGAATTTGAACTTCTATCAGTGTCCTTATTATATTACTTGTTTACCTTGACTTACACAATTTGCAATTATTATAAATTGTATTATATGATAGGATGGCACCAAACAATAGTAAGGAGTCAGTGAACTTGTTTTAGCTCATGATTGAGTATAATGAGAGCTGCAAAGTTAATGGCACTTGTTTTAGATTAGGAGAACGTAGTTAAATATTTGGGTGCTTGATTTGAAAAGCAAATTGACAAATATAAGGTGAAGAACCAGTGGAAGACATTGAAAAGAAACTCCTCTGATGTGTATGGTGTTTTTGAAAATATAAGTGGGTTTGCTTGGAACCTAACAACTCAATTCTTGGATTCTAAGCCTAAAGTTTGGGATTCATTGATTGAGTTATTGTTCGATGTGCTTATTATTTTCTAATATGCATTGATAGATTGTTAAAGCAACTATATGTCTTCTTAATATAATCTATTTTCTTCATTATAACATTTATCTTTTCAGGCTAAACCTAAAGCAGCTGTATGGAGAAGTACTCCCTTTTTCAAATTTTGAAAAGATGATGGTACTATATGTAGTAGATAGGGCTAATGAATATGAAGGGGCACTACTACATGAGAGTGATATAACATTCCCTTCTTATGTCCATTTTTTAAAATATAGATATGAGAGGGGTCCCAATACCTATTTACATGAGAGGGGAGTTGATAGAGACAAAAGTGGTGTCTTACATGGCAGCCAAGGTGGCATCATACATGTCAACCATGATGTCCAAAATGAGTTTGAGCAAGCTCAATATCCTTTTCATGACACCAATGAGGATCTAATCATTATTACCCATGAAGTGGCATTGGGGCTTCAAATAGTTGCAATTAGAGCCCATAAGGTTATTATATATACTGAGAGAGTAAATAAGGCCTTAACCATACTTATTCAGGCCCATAGGCATGACTTTGCAGCCCATGGAAGCATGAGCACGTGGGAGAGCATGAAGGTCCATGAAATTGGTGTAACATAAGCATGGAAGAAGCCCAATATGATGTACAAGGCCCATGTGCAATCTAGATTGAAGAATTCACTTAAAATATCATGTGACGAGCATGTGTCTTGCAGAAGGAGCATAAGTGACGTCCAAGAACACTCAAGAAGCATCTAGAAGACATCCTTATGCATTAATTTTGATGTAATTTCGTTTTGATTACTTTCCTATTTTGTTTACATTAAATAAGGCCGTCTGGTAAAAGATTGTCTTTTACTTCAAGTTTAAGTAGTTTCCTTATTTGTTTAGGCTTGAATGGTGCCAATCAGACCAATCAATCATCGTAAAGGCATCATTATAGCATTTATGCATTAGGGTTTATCATTCTAGAGTGTTCATGGTGGCCTTTATATAGGCTGCATTTGGTATTCATTTGGGAGATTTGAATGAATAAAAACTTTGTTCTTTTGAGAATTATATTCTCTTGTGTGAGCTTTGCTTGCATCCTTGTATTCTCGTGTGAATACTCTGACAGTATCAAGGGCTGATCATCCTTGTGGTGTTTTTATGGTTAGGGTTGTAAGAGACAAGTTCTTTTAAAGTCCTACCTACGATCATCATCCCGATTTTTTCACTTGTTTCTTACCGATCCGTTCCCGATATTATATCAGGTACCCTCTCACGTCCATTTTAAGAAAATTGGACATGAGAGGAGGACACTGTCACATCCAATCACAGTGTTAGACGTGAGAGGGGGTACCCACTCACGTATCATGATCAACCATGTGAGAGGGTAGCCCCTCTCATGTCTAGCCAATGTGGCTAGACGTGAGAGGCTTTACCTTTTTATAAATTGAAGTCACTCTATTAAATGATAATACAAGAGTGTAGATGAATTATGTGTTCAATTGACTAATGCAACAAGATAGTTGAGAACTCTCAACTGCATATATCAGATCACTTTTGGTTAAGGTTCAAATCCACTGGACAGAATGAAAAATTTAGCAATCAAATATTAATTCCATAATCAATAGAACAAGCATTTCATCTAAATGCACTAATCGAATTGATTTTGCCAATACACTGCTTGATTAAATGCATATAATCAGTTTCACTACACTAACGAACACATACAAGAACTTGCAAGAATTAGTGAATTAAGCTCCCTGAATAATTGGTGAATCTAGTATAGCTTCAATCTCCTAAGTGGATCAATGGAGTTAGCCTCTCATTGCTAGAATAATATCTCCAATTATGCTCCAATTTACTATTATAGTGTCTCTGAATTTCAAATTCCCAAGCTCTTGCTCTTGTTTAGCAACTGGAACTACTCTCTTTGCTCTGTTGTGCCTTCTTCCCCCTCTTCTGGTTCCAGATTTTGTTCTTATATCCAAGATCAAGGAAATATCTTTTCGTCGCAAATTTTAGATCCTTTAAGAGCGTATCCAGCTAGCATAATAATTTTGGTCATTCTATTTTAATTTCCAACAGTTCCCATTTCAATTTCAAATTCCCGCTCATTTTTTTATTTTAGATTTTTGTTGTGCACATGAATCTGGTAGAGTTCATTGTGGTGAACTCAAAAGTTCGCCTCGGTGAATTGGTCCTGAGAGAAATGCTCATGGACTCATGGAAGTTCATTGTGGCGAACTCCTCCCGAGAAGAATGCTTGTGGAGTTGTGGAAGTTAGCTGCAGCAAACTTTTATAGATAGCCTGTAAAGTGGGTTTTGGCGTGCAAAATGCATAGTATGAACCTAAACTACCCAAGATCAAACCTAAAAAGGCTCTTAACACTAATTAACAATAAAATGACACAAGATAACCATAAAAATCCTAAAAAATGTCTAACTAAATATATCAAAATATGATCACATCACAAAGACCTTAGATGAAGAGAATCATGACAAGCTTCCCTGTACTCATCAAGTCATAGTCCTAGCTTTTTAACAAGAAGAAATTGAGACTCCTAATTCCTCACAAAATGATCATATTGATGCTCACATTGAACTATCACATGCTGGTAATGACAAGAATGCTGCTAATACTAAGGTCTCATTCTCATCTAGAAAGTGACATCGAACTAGTAACATAGACTTGCTTACTATTTCATATTGAATGATTGTATAGGTATTTGATGATCTTGGAAATATTATGTCACGACAAGCTCATCAAGCAAACATGGATTCCAAGGATGCAGACTTTTACAACAAATTAATGAATGTTGAAGGTCTTACAGCTCAAGAGCTTAATGCAGAACATATTAAAATTGTTGAGTCTAAATTCTTGTTGAATGCTTTTGAAAAGATTCCCACTTCTTTCAAACCTTCTTGGATACACAACTTACTTGAAAAATAGCTAACAGTTGGATTTCTTGTGGATGCTACTTATATTTTTGTTGTATATTGTATTTTATAGGTTAGTTATGGTGGCCCAAACTTTAGTACATGTTAATTATGGTACAATATTAACATGGTATAAAGTTTGAATCTATAAATTGTGATCCCAATGGCATTTCACACTTTTTTGGGTATTTTGGGATAGTGATATTTACTTTTTTGTATAGGCAATCCATATATGTGATTACAGTGGCAATGTAAAATATTTTGTTATAGGCATATATGTATGCAGAGGAACTTGTTCTTGCAATATAAATTTGGGTTTCAAAGATTACTCTTTGTTACTTGAGTAACCATGACATATCCTTCATGTGCATGTGATTAAAGATCACTTGGTTGTAGCTTTGACTATATGCAAGTCATATGTAGCTCATGGTTAAAAATCTAGTTATTTAAATTTCAACTAATCGTGATGTACCCATCATGTGCATATAGTTAAATATATAAAATTATATGCACTTCTAGTGGCTTTGACTATATGCATGATATGGGTAACTTACGGTTAAATGGGATGTTATTTAAATTTCATTATATATATTTTATATCAGTTAGCACCTAATTTTCTTCTTCAAAACTCCCAAAACCTACCCTCAACCACCCACACTACTCAAAGTTCAAATTTTGTCCTTCACAACTCACGATGGCCGCTATCTCTGAAGTCTCCATCCCCTACACCGCACAAAGTTACAGTTTAAATAGGTTCAAATCTTCTATCTCCATCTCACTTTTTCTGTTTCGATTTAATAATCTCCTTATGAGCATTCATATTCAACAATGAGACTGTGTTTTGCCCTTCTATTCTATCTCTATTTCTTCTACAATCCTTCCCATCCTTCGTTTCCTCCTTTTTTAAATATTTAGTTGGTAGTGCATTGAGTCCAAAAATTCTATTATGCATTTGTTGGTATTTTTAGCATGATTAGATTTGTAGCAACTCACTTGTATTAACTTGTAAATGAATTGCATTTGCATGTTCTGGCCATGAGTATTAATATAACTCAAAATTACTGAAACACTCATCATATATAAATCAGTTTAGAGTTTCTTGTTGCTATTATTATTATTAGATATGAAGATAAGAGATTCACTTTATTGGATATATATATAGACGTAATGTTTGAAATGGAGGCTATTAAATGATAGATCGAGTTCTTCAATAAGTCTATAATTTGTTCTATCTTTGTTCTTTATTTTACCTTTTCTGGGTGCATTCATATGCTATGAGCAGGATTTGAGTTTCATTTTGTTCCAGACTCACAAATCTAATCTTGAAGTTTGATGAATTACTTACAATATGCTTTTTATATATCTACCTTTATGATTTGTTGATATGTGTAGGATCTTAATATGTTGATTTTATATATAACTTCATGCCCATTGAATTTGCATGATCGATAATTTTCCTTGTATTCTCCTGAAGTAGTTAGGCATTTTTAATGCAACATTGAGTTAGAAACAATAGTAACTAAGGAGAGTAATGTGTTTAAGTACTATATTCATTGATGCGTAAGTGAATAAAAAGTTTCCATGTCACTTGAATTATTGAATGCTTGCTTACATAGTGATGACTCTATTGGACATGAGTTGAAGAGCTACACTGGCCAAGAGATTTATGAGCTACTGAGAAAAAAATCATACTATCTAGGTGTACTAAAGCTCAAGCCTACGGATTTACCAGATATAAGTAGAATAATTCACTACATCTACTCAAGATGTATGGTTAATAAATGTCATAACCACTCTCCAATTCATGATTACGACTATCCTACCTTGACCTCCATAGCTGCTAAGGAATAGAGAAACATTGTGGCTATGATATTTGATGAGATCAAGAAGGTGATTGAATCAATGTCCATAAACTTGCATGGTCACATAAATAGTAAATGAAGTTAGAAACACTGAAGAAAAAAAAATTAACAATTTGTAAAAGCTAATACAAATAATCAATTAGTCAGGATCTTCTGAGGAATCTGGGACTTGAGAGGAAGTTTAGATTGCTAGAGGCACAGAGGGAGTTGGAGGAGCAAGAGATGAATTCAAATCTTTAACTTGTTGTTCTATTGAATCCATGTGGTGTTTAAAGATCTATTGAAGCATATCAAGATGGGAGGAGAACATTTGTAACCATTCAATCATGGCATCAAAGCTTGTTCTTAACATCATCATGAAATGAGTTGTTAGCCTAACCCACTCTTCCACAAACTCAGCAAATTCCTCTCTAAAAATGTCTTTCAGAAAAGCCCCATCAAAGGGAGGGATACCGGAGGGTGATGGTTCATATTATTGAGGTCTATTTCCCTATTCAAGTTCCTTTACCTTTCCTGAAACATATGCAAATCATTTGTAAGTTATAGAAATATGCATCCTATCAAGATGGGTTGCTTTAAATCGAGCGATCTTGTTTATTTTACCACTCTTTTCCAAGCACCATGTGTTATGGTGATGTAAGATGTAAGAAACCAATTGAGGATAGGGAAGTGGAGTTTGGGTGGACTTTGATTCAATCACCTTTTTCGTCTCGTCAAATATCATAGCCCAATGTTTCTCTATTCCTTAGCACCTATGAAGGCCAAGACAAGATAGTCCTAATCATTAATGTGAGAGGTATGACATTGATTAACCATACACCTTGAGTAAATATAGTGAATTATCCTACTTATATATGATAAATCCATATGCTTGAGCTTAAGGACACTTCAATAGTATGATTTCTTTCATAGTATTTCATAAATCTCTTGGTCAATGTAGCTATTCAAGTCATGTCCAACAGAGTCATTAGCGTGTAAGTAAGCATTCAATAATTTAGGTGACAGGGAAACTGTTTGTCCTCTTATTCATCTGTAAATATAGTACTCAAACACAATTGTCCTTATAGTTACTATTGTTTCTAACTCCATATTACTTTAAAAATGTTTAACTACTTCAAGACTACAATTAATTATTGTTGGGAAAAAAACTGGAATTAATCTTGCATGTTTTTTGTCTCATGGTTTCCCATGAGTTACTCCATTCACTCCTATATATAAAAGTAACATTCTCGTTTAGTCATGTAGTGTATAATAAAGTAACATTTTGTATTTATCTAAAAATTTCATGCATAATTTTTATGTTTATCTCAAATTAAATACAAATTCCTCTCACCTGATCTCCTTTTCCCTCAATCCCACTAATTTTCCGTCTCACACTCATCATCTTCATAATCTTACACATTTACCATTTTTAATTAATTTTAATCAATGCCTTGATTAGTTCTGGGTTGGCGGGCTCGAGCTGCTAGATTAAAATGTTATTTTATTCCACCAAAAAAATATTATTTTATTTTGGTCTAAAGATAACATTATCTTACTACGTCTCTTTATAATCTAATAATATATATAAGTATTAATGTTTTGTTATAATTTTAAATATAGCATTATAAAAAGTTGACATGAAAAAATAAAATATTGTATACTATTTTTCAATGTATTACGTGTCGTTGATCTTAAAAAATAGAATTTAATGTTACTTTTTTCTTTATAAAAAAATATTGCGATAAAAAAAGGTAGAAGAAATATAAAATATATTATTTAAAAAAAAGAGCAGGTTAGGTGGGGCAGGCTATTCAACCCGCCATCATTTGGCTGGTTGGCGGGCTCAAACCCATTTTTCCAGCTCTAAGCTTGATCTATGTGATTTGATTAATCATAACCAATATATTATCAAACCCATAAGTTGGATGGCTGAGTTTACAGTAGTTATTGGGCTCTTAACTTTTGAAAAAGTACCAACTCGCTCTTAACCATCTTTTTCGATTTGATTACGTTTCATGACTTTGTACACGAAATTGATAAAAAGTTTTTATATGATAAATCAGATTACTTTCATTGTTATATTTTAATTATTAAATAATATTTTTAATAACTATATAGTAATAAAAACACATTTTAATTTTACGAGTTTTCGGATGGAGTTGGCTTGTAATTTATATTTATATATATATATAGGGCATTAAAACTCATTTAGAAGCATATGTATAGGGAGATTATAAGTGAGAAGAGAAAAGCATATATAGCTTATTTTATTATGATTATTTTATATATAAGGTTGGAAGGGGATGGATAATAAAGGAGATGATGAAGACAAGAATATATGAAGTTGAATTAGGAATGATGAGATCAGGTGGTGCAGCAACAGTTGGCATGTAGCTTTTCAATGCATTCGCCATATCTATAGCCAATTGATTTGCAGTATTCATTACATTCCCTTTTTATCTGGAAACACGGTCCTGGGCAGTACTGTGTGCTCCTTCCTGCGTCATTCACACACACACACACAGATATCATCATTATAAATCTTCTCTCTTAATTTAGTTCATAATTAATTAAAACTAACCACACCCTAATTCATCATCATCTTACACACACACACACACACTAAACGCACACATGCATGGATGCACATACCAAATGAGAGCAGCAGCATCATCACCATGGCTGCGAGCATGACTTTGCAGGTAGCAGTGGCGGAGAGACGAAGGAAGGCCATCTCAGGTTCTTGAAAAATATTCAAACTCTATATCTTCTATAGGAACAACAAGAATATGTGTATATATACACAGAGAGAGCGAGAAGGGGGGGGGGAGACGTTATGTGTTCAGTTTTGGTAAGATAATAACTGCGCCTTTGACCATTTAATTAATGTGCAGGATTTTGAAGGATGCGAAATTATGTGAGGAGATTTTTGGCCGGCCGGAACTGCCGCTTCCCTTTTCTTTTGACCAAAGAGTGGGGAGGTTTCTTTCTCTTTTGTTTTTTCCCTAACTAACTCCCCATATCTGCACAGACATGGATCCTCTCATTAATTCACTTTGTCAATATTCACTATCCATAATTAGAATGGCGCGGGGAGCCAATTCTTGAAACAAAAACAAAAAATCTTAAAACATAATTAGAATAATTTAGAACTAATTACACCTAACTTTTTATAATATATATATATACACTTTTTTGAATGGGCATATTCCATTTTATAAGATATGCTTTGGAGATACTTAGTATTTAATGTATTGTTTTTATCTTTATCTTTGATTGATTACATGTCTTTCTAATCTCCTTTTCCCACTCATTCTTTCTCACCTCTCTTTTCACTCATATCCTCTCCCACCCCACACTTTCTATAAATAAAGGTATTTTTAAAAAAATTAGTTGCATTTGTGTACTTATTTATTGTTTTTAACTAATTTTAACTGACCTTTTCATTTACATAATTTATTTAATTATTTGTATCTTATAAAAACGAACGAAAGGAGGGACATCTTTTAAAAATTTTAAAATCTGTTTAAAGCTTGTAATGAGCTCATATGTTAGTTTCAAAAAATATAAATGGCACAGAAAATGTTTATATTTTTATAATGCATATAATATGATAGATAGAGGCTCTACAAAGTGATATTCTTCATGTTCTTAAACTAATAATACTGACCAATATTTTATATTTTACAACCGTCAATGTAAACACAAATAAGCATGTTAACGCCAAATTTGAGTTTGGAATCTCGTATAAGCGTGACTAGTAGCGCTAATATTAAAACAGTTTGCTGTTGACAATATATAATTTTTTTAACATTAAGTTACTTAATGTTAACATTGTTAATCTTGTTAGTCAAAAATACCAACTCAAATTTAAATAGCAACTCAATAATTAAATGCCGAAACAAGCATTGGACTATAATTTAAAATATATTTGGTTCATCATATAATATGATACATATGGATATGATTGTCATTTTTTATCATCACCATTTGATTAATTAATGTGAGTTACAGGTATGAGTAGAATATTCATCCTGGCTATTAAGAAGCAATTTATGTATCATCAGCATAGTTGAAAAAAACAGAAGGGATCAACTCCTCGCAACATGAATAATTTTGATTAACAAAAAAAATGTAATTATATGTGTTTTTCTTGAATTAGATAAAATGTAACATATTGGTACATATCTCAATAACATTCATGTATGCAATGTAATGATCGACTGCGTTTGTTGAGTAACAACGCATACTTTTTCCAACAAGTATTTTTCTCTTAAAAATTTGTTTAAGAATTGAAAAAATATTTTCAATATTGCCATCTATATTGTTAATCAAGTGTTACGCAGTACTCATTCCTCAATATAAGATACAAAGAACTATTCAACGGATATTTAAAAACAAGTTAAATCCATTAATTGCAACAAATGTGCTGGTTTTTCTTAAAATACTACCGTATTTAATTATGTTCTTTGGAATTATCTCTTGATGGCCAAGAGCCCTTAATATGTACAATCAATAGAAATACTATAAAAAAATAATAAATTTGGGAGTCAAGAAGAATTGGACAATATTTATATTTAGGACTAGATGTAATAGTTTTTTTTTTTTTGTGCCTGAGTAGTGGTAATAGTTCATAAGGTCTTAAAAGATTTATATTTAGAACACAATTACACATGAATTTGCCACATCAATTTCACGCATTTTTAAGTAAATTTTTCAAACAAGGAATTAAGTTACGAAGTAAAACCCAGCGGAGGAGACAAGCATGCAATAATAATAATAATAACTGCTTTGGTTTATATTATATTCAGTCTCGTGTGAAATGCCAAGGCGCATATATCCTCTTCAGCTTCACTTGAATGTGATGGTGCCTCGGAAAAAAAAAAAAAGAATGTGATGGTGCCAGCCAAACGCAGATACAAGCTAGTCAATTCAGTGATGACATAAATACCATAAAACTATGCTTGTTCTAAATTATCAGAACCATGAAGAGATTAACTAAAATAAGAGTTTATTTATTATAATATATATGAAATTTCATATACATATAAGATAGATACGGAGGGGAAGGGTGGGGAATTATTAATTATTTAGCACAGCAACAGAAGTGATTCTGAGGAGGGATGCATTGTCCTATCTTATAGCCAATGAGCTTACAATAATCACCACATCCTGGAAATTCCTTACATGTCCCTGGGCAATACTGGACGCTCTCTCCAAATGAAATCAGTATCAACATTATCACCATTCCGACAACCATCACTTTGTTATTAGCTATGGCTGACATATGAGGGTACGCCATTTTCATTCCTCAGTTCAAGCTTCTAATTCAAATATATATATATATATATGTACACTTGAACTCTCACGATACGTGTGTGATACTTATATTACAAGGATTTGTTATGTGTATATTCAACTTTTGACAATTTTATTATCGAATTGTGGGATGCGCAATTATGTCAGAGATAGATCTTGTTCACTTTATCAATATGCCATGTGGGTTTAATTCAGGATTCGTTTTATTGATTTCTTATCAAAGAGTTTTGTGAGATATTATATTGTTGTAACACCTTCCTTCACTTACTTCATTTTATATTAGAGACCGATTACGAAACACTTTAAGACATTCTCATGCTTAGAATTAATTAACTAAGTGAATTTTTAAAACTTTGTAAAAATTACTATTTATAGGTATTGTTTACTTGGTAAATTTAATATTTTTGATCAAATTTAAAAATTCATAACTAATTCTAGAAGAATCAAAATTGAGTGGTTCAACTTTCTAAATGAAACTTGTTAAGTTCCCAACAGGGACAAAAAATAACAATTTGTCCAATTTCTTGACTAATTAATACAGAATAATTCATGAAAAAACACTGTTCATGTGGTTATTTTCCAATTTTTTAGATTTTTCTTTCGACATTGGACAATCATAATTTTCAGCACAAAACTACAAATCAAGCAAACTTTGACTCATCTTAAAGCTTGCCATGTGCACTATTTTTTTTGAAAAATTTCACAGAAATTGGACTTCATTTACTATATCTCATCATTATCTCAACTTAGTACTTCATTAAGGGTATTGGACCCTTTTTCACCTTTTAGCTTGCTCCTTAATTTTTCCATGCATGCTATTATTGACTACAATTACTAACCTTCATAACATGTTCACATTCTACTAACCCATATATCCAAAGTTGTTGAGGTTTACCATATATAATTTCAAAATCCAACATACATCACATATATAACATAAATAATTTCTCTTGCAACTTGGAAATATTTAAGCCTCTTCATTCATCCTCCCATTTGCTCTTGTCTTTATTGGTACCTTGGCCTAGAGAATATTAATTTTTGGAGAGTGAGATTTCAAAGAAATCCCCATAGCAAAATTCACTATCAATTGTATTAACATGCATGATTGTCATACAATTACAAGCTAGCCATGCATATTCTCAAAATACTAATACCTAAAATAAATGTGCACATAGTTATGGCATGTTAGAAATAAAAGCAATTAGCACATACTTAGCATACAACATGGCATCATGCATCAACAACAACCATGAACAATATTAATGAAAAGATAGTAATTTTTGCTACCTTTACTCTTTAACTTTTCTTTGCCTTTTGACTTGAACTTGTAAACTTCCCTCTTGTCACAATCTTTCCTTTGCAATTTCACTTCCTTTGATCTTGGTGGATTTTGGCTTGGAATCTCTTCCCTTCTTGCTTGCTCTCTCTCTCACACCATATCATCTCCTTCTTGCTGTAGTTTTGGCCGACCTATGGCTCTTGGAAGCTCTCAGAAGCTTAAAAAAAATCTACCATTATGTGTTAATTAGTTGTGGGACTCGATTGGATTGATGAATTAACTTAACTCTGATACAATCTACCACATGGTTAAAATATCTTTCTACTTTTCATCTTTACATTAAAGAATGGCATGTGGCAAGATTCCAGTCCTCACAATCTGCTTTATGCAGAAAAAGTTACTTTGGTTATTCATAAAACTACTTTATTCGGCCGTAATTACATTTTGGGAATTTCCTTATCATTGCACCTGTGTAGGGTCATTAAAATTCTCAAAATTCATATAATACCTCCGTGATTTTTCTTTCCTCATTCTGCTTCCAAAATTGTCTTTAATTAATTTTTGAAGAAAATCCAATTTCGAGTTTTTTCTAAGCCTTTTTCTTTCAATTCCAGGAAACTGCTTTTGACTTTCTCTTGGAAATAATTTTATAAATTACTACAATTTTCAAGCTATTTTTCCCTCTTCTAAAATCAGATATCTAAGGCTTCTGGATGTTTTAAATAATTATTTCTAGTTAATTATTTTCTAAATATTCAAATATTAAATAACCTTTAAAATTTTCGTAAAGGTTATTCTTGTCATTCTGACTTAAACATGGCATCAATTAATGATCAGTGAATTTTTCTCTATCTTTTGAGAGTCTGAAAAATTTACTAATATTTTAGTCAAACTTTCACCAAAATGCTCTTTGACTTTTTCTTAGTTACCAAAATACACTTGAATTTCATAAATAGCAATTTGGTCCCTTCGAATTTCAAAATTTCCACTTTAGTCCCATTTAAAGTGACACTTTTGTCCCTTACTTTTTCAAAATAACCATTTTGTTCTTACCCTTTTTTACATTTGGCAGAATGACATTTTAACTCTTCTCTTCCTTTCCTTTCCTTTCTGCTCCCAAACCCTCAACTAATTTTTAGCTACTCGTTTAACCTGTATATCCAGTTATTGAAAACCCAGATATTACAATTGGTCTAAAGCTTGCCAAGATCATTCTTATTGAATTGGCTTCACCAATACGTAAGCATTGAATTTCACATGGCCTATCGAAAACATATTAAAAAGCAAGCAAAATATTGAAGACAACTAGCTAGCTAACTTTTCTATAAGGCTGATGAAGAAATGTATAAGAAATTTATATGTATCATATATCTGCTTCTCTCCACTGGCCATTAACATTGTCCAACATATATAGCAGAAAAACTTTTTTTTCTTCAAAACATGATCTATACATAACATATATCCAAATCCCATTGTTGAGACAACATTCATAAACACAAACAATGATGTTCAAAACCATTATATGACACCTCATCATAAGTACCTTATTATAAGGTTCTATCCCGTAACGACAACTCATAATAACTCTACTACTACAATATATGTACAACCTTGGACACATATGTGCTTGAGCTCTCCTCTTAGAAGTATGAGTGGCAGAGGGTGCTTTAGGTGGATCAATGGTCTTTTGAGAGCTATACCCTGTGTCCATGCTCCAAGTTCTCTACGTTTTATTGGTTGTAAGTTATAAAGATAGGATGGAAGTTGAGTTTTTTTTCCTCTTCCAAGTTGAGACTTTCATTGACTTTGAGGCTACTTGTTCCTTTGAGTTTGAGGTTTCCTTGTCCTTCTTTTTCTTATTTGGTGCTTCAACATTTGGCACTTTCATTCAAATCATTCTATTAGATAATAATACGAGGAAAATGATCAATTGGGCAGATTCAACAGGCATGAAGTTATACATATATATTATTCATAGATCCATAAAATCAATAAAGTAAGATCACATACTTCAACATAAGATTTGTGAGTCCAAAGCAAAATCAAACTCAAATTCTGCTCATAGCATATAAATGCACCCAGAGAAGGAAAAATAAGGAACATAGTGTAACATCCTGAGTTATTGTCACTGTTTACCCACACATAGGAATAGAGTTTTGTTCTTTTGGGATCCCATAGTCACTCCAAAGGTGCCTCGGATGTCAAAGGCCACACCTTAACTACATATATGGCCTTCACTTTGGACGAGTCTATTCGATGTGGGACTTGAGCTCACCCTGTGTACTACGTCTTCCTTCCCCCTTCACCCACTCCAGGGTCCCTTAGGGTGTTAGGTCCCTAGCAACGCTTGGTGTAACACTCTCCTCACCGACGGAAAGAGACAACCTGGCTTTGATACCATATTGTCACATCCTGAGGTATTGTCCCTGTTTAGCCGCCCGTAGGCACAGGGTTTTGTCCTTTTGGGATCCTATAGTCACTCAAGAGGTGCATCGGATGTCAAAGGCCACATCTTGACTACATATATGGCCTTCACTTTGGATGAGTCTAACCGATGTGGGACTTAAGCGCACCATGCCTACTGCGTCTCCCTTCCCCCTTCACCCACTCTGGGTTCCCTCAGGGTGTTAGGTCCCTAGCAACACTTGGTGTTACACTCTCCCCACCAATGGAAAGAGTCATCATCGGCTCTAATACCATATTGTAACATCCTGAGGTATTGTCCTTGTTTAGCCACCCGTGAGCATAGGATTTTATCCTTTTGAGGTCCTATAGTCACTTAAAAGGAGCCTCGGATGTCAAAGGCCATATCTTGACTACATATATGGCCTTCACTTTGGATGAGTCTAATCGATGTAGGACTTAAGCACACCCTGCCTACTACGTCTCCCTTCCCCTTCACCCACTTTGGAGTCCCTCAGAGTGTTAGGTCCCTAGCAGAACTTGGTGTTAGGTCCCTAGCAGAGCTTGGTGGTACCTGGAAAACTAGGTCGTCGAAAGATGGGAAGGGGGAAGCTGGGTCATGAGCTGGAGACAGGTCAGGTTAGGTTACCCTACTTGCCTAAGAGAAGGACGAAAAATGGCATTGTTTTGTTCCTCTAAACGCACTCCCACTCCCACCTAAACGGCACCATTTTGGCGCCAATGAAACGTAACGTTTCACTTAACGCTGCTAGGCCAACCTCTTTTGGACAGTTAATTTGGGCCTATGTTTCGGGCCTTTGCAAAAAGAAAAAAACTTGAAACACATTCGTGCTTCACATTTTGGTTTGATTCTTTAATTAAAAAAATTTTCCTTTCAGATAACTTTTTGGGCCCTCTTTGAAAATTATTTTGGGCCTCTGCCCTAACAAAAAAATTATGTTGGGCCAATTTTCCTTTCTGGACCATTAAAAAAAGCACATTTTTGTCCACCTTTTCGAAAAAGGCTTTTCCTGAAATGCATTTTTTGGGGCCTTGCATATTAATATAAAGGCTCAATATTTTTCTACTGATTGAAAAAAAAAATCCCATTCCCTTTTTCTGAATGGATTTGTAGGCTTGGACTAATTCAAATATTCTTATTTTATTTATTTCTAGAAAAATAGGTCCCTCTTTGGAAATTTTCTTTCGGCTCTATGATTTTGGGCTTTGCATTTGGGCATCATTTTGTTTTATTTATGGACATTAATTTTAGTCCTATAAATATTTGAGCCATATTGTTTCAATACCCAGAAGATATATTTGTAGAAATAAATGTGCTTATTTTTCATATGCCATTTATTGAAGGTAATTTTCTTCTGCATGATTTATTAATTATTTGAAATGAAGAAAATTTTATGTGGGTGAAATATGATGAGATTAATTTTTTAAATAATGTTTGGATACATGAAAGAGTGGGTGGTTTTAAAATTCCCAATGAAAACGTGTATATATAGTTATTTCAATATACTATATGATATTTTTTGTTGATATCAATTAAGTCGTTTCTCATTTGGGTCATTTATAGAATATTCTTGAAAATATTTTGGGCTAAATAAAGCTATTTTAGCTACATCTTTATTCTTTAATTGCTCGGTAATTTTATTAATTACTATAAATTAAGTATTTGATTAAATTGTTTTAAGCTCATTTATTGAGTTTAATTGTGCTTTTCACATGCATGATTCATTTAATCAAATTGTAGAATATTCTTATTTAATTGCATAATTTATTTTTTGGATGATATCCAATTATTGGAGTTGTTATATAATTTTACAATTATTTAATTGCTTGAATTCAACAAACTTGTATTTAAGTTGAAATATGGAGGAATAAATTCTTGTATGGGTACATAGAATAGTGAAAAATGTAATATTTTAGTTTAAATTCTCATTAAGGATTATGCATATTTGGAATTTAATTGCATACAATTGATATTTGTGTTTAGTATGCAATTTTCAGGGGTGGCCATAGCATTCCATATGTTACATACATAAGAGACCCTCTTGTTCTTTAAAACAGTTTAAAAGAAAGATATGAGCACTAGAAGTAGGTTACCCTTCTAAAAGCCAGTTATAAATGGAATTTGTGTTTGCAGAACTTTAAGTTTGTGAGCGAGAATAACTCAGCCATGTTTCATGCATTCAATTTGCTCATGTTTTGGTAATATAAGGAGAAAGTATTTTAATATTTACATTGTTTAATTTCTTACACTCTAATAGCTAAATAGAACAACAAAATATTGTTGAAAAATCATGAATTCGTCCAATAAGCTCAACTCTATTCCTAGAAGTGAATATAGTTATAACTAAATCTAATAGTGGTGGTAGTTGAGATAGTGGATGTGGCCATAATCATGAGCTTGATCATGGTCAGAATTGTAGTGATTCTAATTCCCATCTAGAGTGGAGAAAAACTTATAAGAGCCATAAAAGGATAAAATGTGGGTATAATAAATAAATTGAATATACATTGAAGGTTCTAGAAGAGCTAATACTATGTTACCTAAATGAACAAAATTATGCATTGAAAATGTACTCTATTCTACCAATCTATAAGAAACTTATCAAGTTTCAAGATATTTGCAACAATGGATACCAAATGGAAGTAGAAGTTACATGACCATAAGTTATATAACCTTGATCTCATATTTTAATATTGGTTGGCCAGATGACATATGTTTTTCCTACATTAAAATATAGTCATAAGCTATGTAATGTCTTTTCCTACCTTATTGTATAGTGAGAAGCTATAATCATTTGATTATGGTTATAATTACAGCACTATAAGTTATATCTATGTATGTATATTATTTTACTATTAACTTCATTTATCTTATTGTTGTTTTTATTTCTATCTATTTTTACTTCAAGTCTCTTCCATTTTTCTTCTGGCTTGTACTCTATATGAGTATAGTTGAAAGCATGTGAATGTAAACCAGCAATTTACTGATGAATTTAATGTATGGCATGCAGTAATAAGTCATACGTTTATTAACACAAACCAGAAGTTAAGTAATACAAGCCAATAGCTTGACAAAGGTAAACCAGAAGTTTATCAATGTGTTTGGCATGACTGGTTAGACCATCCTGGTTCAATTATGATGGGAAAAATGATTGAGAATAAATGTGAATATACCCTGAAATGTAAATAGATACCATTGTTTCTCATCATAAAGTTAAATACAATGTGAGCTTCTTACATTCTTAAAATGGATACGAGAATATATCTGTAGGATGATAAACCCACATAGAGAACAATTTAGTTACCATATGATTTTAATTGATCCATCAACTAAATGGTCCAATTTTTTTTTATTATCTTCTTGCAACCTGGAGTTTGCAAGATTCATTACTCAATGAATATGATTAAAAGAACATTATCCTGATTATCCAATCAAGAAACTACGTCTTGATAGTATTAGTGAATTTACTTCACTAGCCTTAATGAGGATTGCATGTCCCTTGAAATTGATGTTGAATATTTTGTAATTCATGTTTATATGAAAAATGAACTAGCAGAATGGTTAATTAAATGGTTGCAACCTTTAACATGAGATATAATCTCCCATATTTTGCTTTGGGACTAGCCATTTTGCATGCAGCACTGTTAATTAGCATGACGCCAACAAATTATCTAAAGTTTTCCCCCTTGCAAAGGTTTTTGATCAAGAACCTAATATTTCCTACTTTTGGGTGTGTCGTATATGTGCCTTTAAAACCACCACAACACACCAAAATAGGTCCTTAAATTAAGATATGAATATATGCTGGTTATGAATTTTACGACACTATTTGCCAAGTGTCATTTGATAAATTACTTTTCCCAGCATCAAGGGGAGAAAATAAGCAATTGGGTGAAGAGATTAGCTTGAATGAATTATCATTGGCTCTGTTTGATCCTCACAAATGTGCACAAAAAATTCAAAAGATAATTCATCCAAAGAATTTAATTATCCAAATACTCGAAGCATTTACTGACAAAGAGAGTGATAAAGTCACATATCCCAGATGCTAATGCTCCTATGTAAATCAATGTCCTAGGAAGACAATCTATTATGAATGAATCTTAAGCATGCCTAAAGCGTTAAAGGCCCATTGGTCACAAAGATAGAAATCCTCGATCGAGAAAAAGAGCCAAGAATATAGATGGTAAAGTTGAGGTTGATCAAAGAAATTTGATTGCTTTGGAAGAGCCAACTTCTGAAGAGTTATTTTCTCCAGAAAATAATGTTATAGTCCCAAAAGAGATTAAGGTACCTGACATATTTGAAAACAACGAGATCTTGATAAATTATATCATGAATGGAATTTGATGGGATCAAAATAAAGTCAATGTTGATTATATCTTTGCTTATAAAATAGCATATGATGTAATGAATGATTATGAGGATCATGAGTCAATATCTATTGTTGAGTGCCAATAAAGAAAAGATTGGCCCTATTAATGTAGAATTAATGTCATTGAAAAAACGAAAAGTTTTTAGACCTATATAGTCCTTACACCTATAGATGTAAAGCCAGTTGAATGCAAATGGGTATTTGTATGAAAGAGAGATTTGATATATATGGCACGTCTTATGTCTATGCTTTACACAAAAACCTGGTATATGTTGAGAAGAAATGCATTCACCAGTAGTAGATATGATTATTTTTTCGTTAATTCATTAGCCTAGCATTAAAATGAAGGGTTTGACTTACACCTCATGGATGTCATGACTGCACATTTATATAGCACACTTGATAGTGACATTTATATGAAAGTACCTGAAGGACTCACGATGCCGAAAACATCAAATGCAAGTTCTCAAGAACAGTAATAAATTCAATTAAACAAGTTTTTATATAGCTTGAAGCAATCAAGATACAATTTTATGAAAATATGTATGTTTGCCATAATTTTTATCTATATTGATGATATCAACATCATTAGAACTCTCGAAGAGTTACAAAAGGCAAATGATTGTTTGCAAAGAGAATTTTGAAATAAATGTCGGATAGCAATTTTCCCTAAATAAGTCACCTCCATTATGTAGCCTAAATGGTTGTGAGATCTCTGCAAGTTGATAAAAACCTATCTGAACCTCAAGAAATTAATGAAGAAGGAGATGAAGAACTATTTGGTCTTGAAGTACGTACCATACTAAGTGCTATTCTAGCACTAATGTATCTTGTCAATCTCACACGCCCCAACATATTTTTTGTCATTATTCTATTAGCAAGAATTGTTCTTCAACATCACAAATACAGTAGAATATAGTGAAACATATTCTTCATTATTTCAAAGACACTTTGGATATGCGATTGCAGGTATATATAAGTATGAACTGATCGTTCATGCAGATGCTGCTTATTATACTTGTCTACATGTGTAAGTACAACTATATTAAGGGCAATAGAGTAAAGCTTATTTCACCAAATTTCTTCTTTGCCTATGACCTTCGCAAAAGAGAAAAAATTATTATCTAGTGAATCCGTTCAAGTGAAAATCTAATAGATTTGTTCACCAAGCCACTTCTTGGTATAACATTTGAAAAACTCATTCATGACATTGGACTTCACAAACTCAGAGATATCAAGTGATTTGGTCAAGATGGGGAGTTGATACACGCTATAATCTTTTTTCCTCATTTAGGTTTTGTCCCACTAGGTTCTTCTAGAAAGGTTTTTAATGAGGTAGCATTGGGAAGTGTATTAATAAATTGTATATTATTTTTTCTTCCACTAGGTTTTTGTCTCATGGGGTTTTTCATAGTTAGAGTTTTTTTAATGAGGCACATGTTTAGTAATGGACGTCCAAGGGGAGTGTTATGAATATTATTATGTGGATGTCCATATCTCCCATTAGCCCTAATTATCTATCCCCTTATTATCTCATGTAATCCGAGCTACTGATTTATCTTGATACTATATATTTATGCCTATAAATATAAGGCATCACATAGGTATTATGTACACTCTGGAGATAATGAATAAGAGCTCACTCTTCCATGACTGTCTAATTTTCTCTCTCTAATCTTCTTTCTTTTAAATTCATAACAATATATATAGATAAAGAAATTTATATAACTTCCCATTTAACCATGAGTTACTAACGGCGTGCCTATAGTTAAAGCAACTGGAAGTGCATATAATTTAATATCTTTAACTATATACACGTGATGGGTATATCATGGTTAGTTGAAATTTAAATAACTATTCACTTGACCATGAGCTAGCTTTGATGATGTAGTCAAATCTTTAACCGGGTGATCTTTGATCACATGCATATGAAGGGTACGTCATGGTTACTCGAAATAACAGAGAGTGATCTTTGAAACCCAAATATGTATTGTAAGATAGAGTTCCTTCTTGCATATATATGCCTATAACAAAATGTTGTACATTACCACTGTAATCACATATAGGATTATCATTCGAATGAGTTTTGTTTTCCATTCAAATGAACTACTTATTTTCAAGATGTCTGAATAAGCTCTGAAGATGTCTCACAGAATTTATAAAAGCTCATTTGAATGGACTCTGTCTTCCATTCGAATGAAGTACTTGTTTCCAACTATGTCTATCAAGATTTCATATGTCATTCAATTAAGCAAGCTGATCATTCATATATTCTTGATGTTTTCATTTGCTTTCATAAATGAACTATTGGAATCATATACTAAGTCATTCAGATAAATTGGCAACTTAAGGACTATAAATTTGAACTAACCTTATTTATTGCAAGTTCACAAACATTGCATTTGAATGAATTCATAACTCATTCGAATGAATATCTATAATGGTAAACTTCTCTCCTCAATCATTTGTGTTGTCTATCCATTAAACTAATCTACAATCTAGTATATATCTTAGACTTGTAGGACTAATGGATAATAGGTACAATAAGGAAAGGAAATAAAAGACAAAAGGAATGTAGACTTGCTCTATTATCTTCACCTTAACAGATATATTAGAACTTTCACAGGATGTCTCCAACGGCTTCCTTGTTGAGTCACAATGGATATTTAATTACCTCCAACTATAAAAGGAAGCAACATTACTTTTTAAGAGAATTTATCTTTGCTAATATCATTGGTGAGTTAGTCAAGGTAGAGGGGCCTTGAGAAAGGGTATTTATTACAAGTTGTAAGGAGGAGTTGCTTGAGTGACTATCAGTAAAATTGTACTAAAGTAACAAGAACCCTCCATTATCTTGGAAGAATAGTAGAACACTCAAAAGGACTATAAGGACTAGACGTAGGTTAAGGAGATTTGGACCAAATTAGAATAAATACTATTTGATTATTCTTCATTTTGTTTTAAATTTCAAAATCACAAGTATTTTCACATTACACACAATTCACCACCCTCTTGGGTGAAAAGCTTGCACTAAGATTTGGTATTAGAGCCAAGTTGTCTTTCTCACAACCTAAGACATAAAGATCCATGGTAGGCTATGGTGAACAGATTCTATCCGATGGAACCTCAATCACTAGACCACCTAGTTTCAATAACCAACACTTCTCCTTTTGGAAAATAAAATTCCTATCATGGCCCATGATTAATTTTTATGGAACATTTTCTAAGATGGAAATTATGTTGTATTGAAAGTGGAATTTCACCAAAAACAGGGATTGAAAGTGCCCCTCCACCATATCTGTACAAATAGAATAACCCATTTCTATAGAATGGTAAAGGGACCCTCCTATGATTGATGACCATAGAGATGAATAGAAAAATGATGATAATTTTTCACAAAAGTCTAGTTTAACTTGTTTCAACGCCCTACACATGAATGGGGTTTGCTTTACTAGCATGGATTTGCTCGAATTTGGATTTTCTTCACGTAACTACCAAAACTTGGTCGTTAAGCAAATCTTAAGGCCTCTGATGATGAGGGAGCCAGAGTCTACAAAGTTAATTGTTGCTATCTTACCACTAGAGTATCAAGAATGGTAATGGCCAAAGTCGAAGTAAGAGCCATCCCTAATGCAGAGGTAGCTCCATGTTTGGTTCGGCCTTACGACCTATCTCGAGCAGCATTCTAAACCCGGGTAGATTGGGATGGAGCTAGAGAGAGTTAATGAAAGCAAACATCAAGTTGCTTTCTTCCATCGTAGCGATACAAGTCATCTTCCCTAGCTTCCTCTACTTCATTCACTTTTGACAATGATTATAGCCTTTGACAAATCAAATAAGGTAACCCCGCCCTTTATTTCTCTGACCTCAAACCATAATGAACCCTAAGCTCCCTCAGTCGTTCATGTGTTAACATCTTCCTACCATCATCATCCGTCCAGTCATCACCATTCGTGCAACTATAAAAAATATAGTCCTTTAGCTTTGGGATTGAAGTATCATTAGCTAAAGAAGACCTTGGGTAGCGATCTAGTAGTTGACAATTGTTCAAACTTGGTAAAGGTTGTCATGGCACCTGTAGTAGGAGTACAGGACAAAGGACCCTTCTTACTGAGTCCAAAGGTTGTCATGACTCTCTTTATGTGTTCCTCACTATCTTAATTACAAATGAACTCTAAGATCCCTTAGTTTTCCTTGCGCCAATGGCTACCCACCATCATCTTCTATCCAGTCGCTATCATTCATCTAGTGGTTAGCTTTTCCGACATCAAGTACTAATATTCTTATTTTTAACATATAATTAGATGGGACAATCATTT
This sequence comes from Vachellia collinsii, assembly GCA_006871305.1. Taxonomy (NCBI): domain Eukaryota; kingdom Viridiplantae; phylum Streptophyta; class Magnoliopsida; order Fabales; family Fabaceae; genus Vachellia; species Vachellia collinsii. The sequence goes on from QFDD01120140.1 coordinate 26,679, forward strand.
AAGAGGAAAACTCATCGATATATAATTGAACATCATCATCTATCTTTGGAGGAGCATTTAGTGGAAAAGGGCTTAAAACCATTTGAACATATAAAACATTTACTAGAGAAAAATATAGAATAATATATACCCTTTTTATTTGTGTGTGCGGAAAATGAGCAAAACATGTTGAAAGACCATAAGCTGGGCATTGCCTTCTAAATAATGACATCCAAATCTATTGCAGAAGAACATGCTTGACCATTTCACTTGATTAGCAAAGAATCATTTATGAATGATGTTCATAGAGATTGCTTGGGTAATTGTTTCAATATACTTATTGTATATCTTTGAAGGCTGGATTTGCATTTCTCAATTATCATAAACCAGGATCAAAGCTTGAAGCATTTTAGATGGGTAAAGAATTGGTCTTAGTTGAGCTTATTCAAAACACCCATCTATATTTATCTTATTGCTAGTGAACTTTTAGGACAAAGTCTGCTTTCTTTCTGTATGATTGTGTATCATAGATGAACGATTGGTCAATTTTTGGACAATGTTGTTTGTTTAAAAGTAGTTTCCTAGATTTATGTCTGATTTGGTCTCTTGATTCTGTTTGATAGAGCTTGCAACAAATATCAATGGCTTACAGTTGGGCCAAAAAAATGGCATGTTACAGTCTCTTGATAAGAGCAAAACTCATTGATATATAATTGAACATCATCATGTATCTTTGGAGGAGCATTTAGTTGAAAAGGGCTTAGAACCATTTGAACATATAAAACTTTTTCTAGGGAAAAATATAGCATAATCATATACCCTTTTTATTTGTGCATGTAGCAAATGAGCAAAACATGTTGAAAGACCATAAGCTGAGCATTGCCTTCTAAATAATGACATTTGAATCTGTTTGGCAGAGGAACATGCTTGACCATCTCACTTGACTAGGAAAGAATCATTTAAGAATGATGTTCACAGATATTGTTTGTGTAATTGTTTCAATATACTTATTGTATATCTTTGAAGACTGAATTTGCATTTCTCAATTATCATAAACCAGGATCAAAGCTGGAATCATTTCAGATGGGTAAAGAATTGGTCTTGGTTGAGCTTATTCGAAACACACATCCATATTTATCTTATTGCGTGTGAACTTCGGGGACAAAGTCTGCTTATGTGACATTTCAATGGTTCTTTCTGTATGATTTTGTATCATTGATGAACCAATGGTTAGCTTTTGGATAATGTTGTTTGATTAAAAGTAGTTTGCCAGATCTATGTTTGATTTGGTTACTTGATTTTGTTTGATAGAGATTGCAACAAATATCAATGGCTTACAGTTGAGCCAAAAAAAAATGGCGTGTTATAGTCACTTCATAAGAGGAAAACTCATTGATATATAATTGAACATCATCAGCTATCTTTGGAGGAGCATTTAGAGGAAAAGGGATTAGAACCATTTAAACATATAAAACTTTTACTAGGGAAAAATTTAGCATAATCATATACCCTTTTTATTTGTGTATGCGGAAAATGAGCAAAACATGTTGAATACCATAAGCTGACCATTGCCTTCTAAATAATGACATCCAAATTTGTTTGGCAGAGGAACATGCTTGACCATTTCATGTAAGGATTTCACTTGATTAGGAAAGAATCATTTATGAATGATGTTCACAGAGATTGCTTGTGTAATTGTTTTAGTATACTTATTGTATATCTTTGAAGGCTGCATTTGCATTTCTCAATTGTCATAAACATGGATCAAAGCTTGAAGCATTTCATATAGGTAAAGAATTGGTCTTAGTTGAGGTTCTTCAAAACTCACATCCATATTTATCTTATTGTGTGTGAACTTCGGTGACAAAGTCTGCTTATGTCAAATTTCAATGGTTCTTTTTGTATTATTGTGTATCATAGAGGAACGATTGGTTAGTTTTTGGACAATGTTGTTTGATTAAAGGTAGTTTCCTAGATTTGTGTATGATTTGGTTACTTGATTCTGTTTGATAGAGCTTGCAACAAATATCAATGGCTTATAGTTTGGCCCAAAAAAATGCCTTTTTACTGTCTCTTGATAAGAGTAAAACTCATTGATATATAATTGGAATCATCATCTATCTTTGGAGGAGCATTTAGTGGAAAAAATCTTAGAACCATTTGAACATGTAAAACTTTTACTAGGGAAAAATATAGCATAATCATATACCCTTTTTATTTGTGTGTGCGGAAAATGAGCAAAACATGTTGAAAGACAATAAGCTGAGCATTGCCTTCTAATTAATGACATCCAAATCTGTTTGGCAGAGGAAAATGCTTGACCATTTCACGTAAGGATTTCACTTGATTAGGAATGAATCATTTATGAATGATTTTCACAGAGATTACTTGTGTATTTGTTTCAGTATACTTATTGTATATCTTTGAAGGCTGCATTTGCTTTTCTCAATTGTCATAAACCTAGATCAAAGCTTGAAGCATTTCAGATAGATAAAGAATTGGTCTTAGTTGAGCTTATTTGAAACACACATCCATATTTATCTTATTGCGTGTGAACTTATGGGGTAAATCTGCTTATGTGACATTTCACTGGTTCTTTCAGTATGATTGTGTATCATAGATAAACTATTGGTCAGTTTTTGGACAATGTTGTTTGATTAAAAGTAGTTTCCTAGATTTATGTATGATTTGGTTACTTGATTCTGTTTGATAGAGCTTGCAACAAATATCAATGGCTTATTGTTGAGCCAAAAAAAATGGCTTTTTACTGTCTCTTAATAAGAAGAAAACTCATTGATATATAATTGGACATCATCATCTATCTTTGGAGAAATATAAAACTTTTACTAGGGAGAAATATAGCATAATCATATACCCTTTTTATTTGTGTATGCGACAAATTAGCAAAACATGTTGAAACCATAAGATGAGCATTGCCTTCTAAATAATGACATCCAAATCTGTTTGGCAAAGGAACATGCTTGACCATTTCACGTAAGGATTTCACTTGATTAGGAAAGAATTATTTATGAATGATGTTCACAGAGATTGCTTGTGTAATTGTTTTAGTATACTTATTGTATATCTTTGAATGTTGCATTTACTTTTCTCAATTGTCATAAATTATTTCTATTAGTCTAGCGCATGCGCTATTTATTGTTTCTTCTTTTTTTCCACCAACCATTTCAATCCATCTTGTTTGTCATTTTTTTTTCAACATGTGGTCCATATATATATGACAGTTGTCCTCCTTAGTTTGCTCGCTAGCTCGCGCTCGCTCCGGTTTCCCCCTTCATCAAGTATGATCATTCTTCCTTCTCTACTGTGCTTTTTGTTAGCCCTAAGTTGCCCCCTCCGCCCAGCACCGCGCCACCATTATTTGGAGTTGTTTGTTTAAAAGATTTTTAGTCCGCCATTGATTCATGCGTAATGAAAGAAAGAATGAAAGGAATACTTTCATGGCTATGTGGTGAAGGACTACTTTACCACTTATCAAACACTTTAGGGTTTTAGGGTGAAAAAGGAAACATGGTAGTTTTGCATGAAAATGAAGGGACTACCGATCAAAATGATAGATAAATTTTATAATAATGGATTATTCATTACAGTCTTCACAAGCTCTAAAGTCTTATCTATCCTCCATAACTTTTTGGTGGAAGAGAATCATCCTAGTCCCACGTAGCAGTAACTAGAGGGGCCTTCAAACATACCGATCATTACATTCTCTTTATTATTTCACCAGGTCCATCGCTCAGGACCCAAACAGGGCTGCATGAAAATGAAGGGACTACCGATCAAAATGTTAGATAAATTTTATAATATGTGACTGCCTTTTGCTTCACTTATCTTATATAAAATAATTGTTAAACATTTATCTTTTTCATTTTCAGCGATGGAAGGATCTCAAACAGGTAATTATACTACTGTAGCCATCATCGTCATCTTCCTGTTATTGATGTTGCTGTTTAGCTTACTAAGATCAAATGAGGTGGACACTACTATTGAGATGGATTTGGAAGCTGCTGAAACGCCAAAGATGAAAGACTTTTCTCTTTCGCCAAAACCTCCATTACCACCTCCAGGGAAATTTGTTTTGGATACGGAACCCCCCCTAATTGGGGTTTAAGTTGGGTTGTTTAGCTCAACTACTTTACGAACTACTTTTTGTGGATGATATTTTGAAGGTTTTTGGAAAAACCTACATTTAAATGTAGGTTTTATAAAAAAAAAAACCTTTTTTTCATAAAAATGTTATATGTAATGAAGACTTCTAATACCTACATAATGCACTTGATATATTTGAATATCCGATCTTAATAGCTTAGTATAATCCTTATCTTTTTTCACATACTAGCTTATGCAAAAATTAAATGTGTAAACTAAAAAATTAATTAACATAATATAACTAATGTATTTGAATGAGTCACATTTTCTCTAATCAAATATATTTTCAAATATAGTTACAAAAATTTAAGATATGACAAATTTATTTCAACCAAATATATATACACATGATATGTTTATAAAAAAAAATATAATTATAATATGAGAATTAGAAATAACAAAATACTATTTATTTTGAATCAAAATTTCTTGAAATGATCATATTTATAAATAAATGAAAAGGCTCACATGCTATAAAAAATTCGTTGCCAAGATAAAATAATTTTCTGAAAGAACAGAAGAATTGTTGATGACGTCATCTAGTGCATGCGTTAATCTTCTTTTTTTGATCAAACATGCATCAATCTTCGGACTCTTCAGTTCCATCAGAAAAATATTTTGACAACGAATTTTTTCATGCGCTATTTGACTAGAACACCACAATTAATTCAGAATGATGATTTTATTTATCTGGAAACATCTCAAATAAAAGGTACAAAAAAACCAAATATAAGAGAAATAATAAAAACCTCAAATTTTATGTCGTAAAACAATTACGGAAAACCTTTCAACAAAGGAATCAAAAGGTATATTTGTTTTAAACTAATTTTTATGTTAAGAAAAATTGTAATGGTTATCAATTTAAACATATCGCATATGCTCTCGACTGTTTCTTTTGAAAGGAACACTGATGTCTATAGTGCATGCGCTAAATACTGTTTCTTTTTTTAAAAAAAAAGTATTAAAAAAGGTAAAATAAACCAACTATAAAAGAAATAAAGCTCTAAAATTAATTAGTAAAAAAATTATTTAAAATTTTTAACAAAGGAATAAAAATGGATATTTGTTATAAATGAATTTTTATGTGAAAAAAATAGCTAGAATTTACATCAATTAGTGAAATGAACTAGGTGACGTAATATTGCACATGCACTATTGTTTCTTTTAGGACAAAACTTACATCCAGTCCATTATTTACAGGTTATCCAGTTCTCCAATTAGAGGCTTCCATCTGAATTTTTTTACACATAAGCAAAATTCTGATCACCACGTCAGCACAGACGTCGTTTTGCTTCTCCGTTTTCACGTTCTCTCCATCTCTGTCTCCCCCTTTCAGAGGTTAGACTAGAGAACAGAGCACTGAGTAGAAAACCTAGGCAAAGCACAATGGCTCGAGCGACGGTGAAGGATGGCAGTGTGTTCTATAAATAAGGTATCTTTGTTTTGTGGATGCTTATTTCGCTTTCATTTCGACCGGTCAGAAATTTAAGAGGGGACCGTGAATCATCTTCGTATTTTCATTTTCGAACTGTTGGATATTACCATTTTCGATTGAGATCATCTTTTTATTTGCTTGCATAACTGTTTCCTCCAATTTTTTCACATACTATTAGAACCTTCTTAATATTGTGTATTGTAGAACGCATTGGGGCTAAAGTGGTTGAGTGTGCTTGTGTCATTGGTATGCCAAAGGTTAAGGTAAAAAGCCAAAATTACCAGTCAACTCATGTCGTTTCAATAACTTGGTGTGCTTTCTGTGATAACACATAAAGATATTATTAACGAAGCCAGAGTTTTTAAATGAATTGAGCCTTTGGTCGCAGGACTCATTATGTTGAACTTTGTTGCAGGACTCATTATGAATTGAGCCTTTTGCAATAACACTATTGAACTTTGTTGCTGGACTCATTAAGTTCACCCCTACAAGTGGGTTCTTCGATCCCATCATGTGGACATATAATTCAATGGTGTTTACTTTAAGTAGCTCAATTTACTGATCTGATTTTAAGCACAAGGTTTGAGATAGCTGCACATTAACATCTTAGTTAAGAGGACTTTCAAAAGAAAAGCCTACCTGGCAATTATTGTCCTAATCCTTGTTGGCCAGTAGTTCCCTTCAAAAATCAGGAGAAGAAAAGAAGATAAAACTATGACAGATGTTGATTTGGCAATTAAATAATTTGAAGTTTTTTGCTTAATAACCTTACAAATTTATACTACCATGCAGGCATCATTTGCTGCAAGGTCAGCTGAAACCCCAGTCTCTGCAGGTTCTTTAAGAGTAAGCACTACTAAAGAAACACTAGAGAATCAACCACCAGGACTTAGAATTGATGAAAGCTTGTCACCTGCATCCATGGATTTTGTTGTAATTGCAGATAGGGATTCAAAGAATGAGAAATATCCAGGTACAAGCCCTATCAATCCAGTTGATTGCTTGGAGTCTGATCAGGTAATTTTGATGTATTATTCAAGTGTTTTAAATTACTTTTTGATGTAGATTTAATTTTATATGAGTAATCTTATTGGTTGGCCATTCCTTTTTCCTCCAATGAATTTACAAAGTTACATTTTGCATATTAGAAAGAAAGCTTGGGATGTGCAAACTTTTATGTTTAGATTTCAGAATCAGTATGGTACTCTCATTTTAAGTAGAGTGATTGAGGTCAGCAATTGGGGGTATATTCATCTTGTTATCCAGTTTATTTCTGATCACTTATTTGTTATCTACGGTGGGAGCTCGGTTCGTTTTTTTTTTCTATCTCTGGTCTATCTTCCTTAATTTAAAAGGAGAGCTCACACCAAGGTAACTCCAATTACCATTAAATGCAATTGCCCAACAATGGCTTCAAATTGTGTAAGGAGTCTATATAAGCTATGGAACCATATTATTCTCATACAATAATTCTTAACCAAAAGAAAGATGGTAAATCAGAGGTGGGAAATTGAAAACAGGGAGTGACCATCTCATTGTTTTCATTCGTTTTTTAGAGTCAATGGACCCTCAGTCTCAGAAGGCAACATATGAAGCTAGTAGAATGCATGATCTTAAAACCCCTTTGTTGCAGGCTCCACAAGATGCCACGCTCAGGGAAGTTAAGTTTAGAATACAAGATATTACTTGTGCATCATGTGTAAATTCAATAGAATCTGTGGTTGGAAACCCTAATGGAGTTAATTGTGTAATGGTGTCAGAAATTGATTGCAAAGCTACAATCAAATATGTGCGAGAGCTCATTGGTGTAAGTCATCTATTGATATGCCAAAAATTTAATTAGCTTGTAACATATTGGTTGTATGTTTGTCATATTTGCATACAAAAACCTGGATTAAGAAACAAAACATAAATTGCTGGTTTTAATGGAAATTATTGTAGGCCAAGAAAATAAAAGAAACAGTAGAAGAAGCAGGTTTTAAAGTTCACGACCTTTCAGAGCAAGACATATCAATGTGTAGGGTTAGGATCAAAGGAATGGCATGCACAAGCTGCTCTGAATCCATTGAACATGCTCTTCAAATGGTCGAGGGTGTGAAGAAAGCAACAGTAGGTATGGCTTTAGGAGAAGCAAAAGTGCATTTTGCAAGTTTGTCCCTGGTGAATTAATTTGTCCCCTTAATTTTACGTTGTGTATAGTATTCTGAATAGTGGTGTCATTAAGCTAATTTTGTTCTTAACTTTGTAGGGTTGGTAGAGAAAGTTTGATCCTGGATACAATGCGATGGAGACACTACAGACATTGGTACTTAGATCTGATTGGGCAAATTCTCTCTCTCACATAGTTATAGCTGTGTACCGGAGTGTCACAGTGACAGCATATGAGAAGTGAAAGTATAAAGTGAATACAAATGGTGAATATTGTTTTTTTCCTATTAAACTTGGTTGTAACTTAATTAAGAAAGCAAGAAATTAATTTTTAGGGTGAGTGCTGATTTATATAATGTCAATATTGGCTGCATATTGCAAGTTTGAAACGTGTAAGTGTCTTGAAGTGCCTTTGAAATGAGATTGAGAAGAGTGCAGTAGAAAACAATTTGAAACATATGGCTTGATAGTTCATCTGCAATGGAATTACTGCATTTTAGATTAAGGACGTATAATCAAGAATGTTAAGTCCAAAGCAACTCTCTACTAGAAGAGGAGCCACTCTTTTATTATCTTAAAAAGTTCATCTGACAAGAATGCTACTTAAATTAAAAAAATGAATATAACTAACAAAAGAAATCCCTTCTGAACCCACTTGTTGCTTCCTACTCTTTACATTGCTCTGCTTCATTTCAAATGTTGCTTGTTGCTCTTGATGTAATTATTTATCTAACATGATAACCTGAGTCAAATTATAATTGAACAAATATAAATGTCAGAATTTTATTTCATTCAAGCAATTGTTTTACATATAAATTAAATATATAAATACTTCATTGCTGTTTTTTCTTTGACTTTTTTTCTAGACATCTTTTAGGATGACCTTTAACACGAGATATACCGTCTTTCCTTTTCAATCCTTTTGCTTCAAAAGCATTCTTCTCACCATTTGCATCGGTTTCACTAACATCTTGTGGATTTGAAATGAAAGAACTGTTGCTCAATATTTTATCAACTTCCACACCTAATTCTACAAACTTCTTTGCCAAAAAAGTTATAGCATCATTAGATTCAGCAGCCTTAGTTGATATATCAATAGCAATCCGACACAAATCTTTGAAGCAGTTTGAGACATCTAACTTTGGATCTTCTTTGATTATATTTCCACTATTATCAAGAACACATCCACTCTGAGCGTGTTTGGTCCATCTCTTGAGGATGTACTTTGGAGAAATAACTAGCTTATTCCATAGGTTAAGTATTCGAAGAGCATGACAACATAAGATGTCAATAAATTGATATTTCTTGCAACTACAGTGAATAGTTTCATCTTCTGAGTTATAGGTAACCATGTGATCTCCTATATCTCCCATTACGCAAACTTTATATTTAAATATTTCTAAAGTTTGGTTATATTCCTTGAAGAGTATGTTACATGACTTCTCATATTCCTTTTTAACCCAAAGAAATATAGCTCTCGAATATATTTCCCTTGCATTTCTCAACAGAAGGATATCCAAATTTAAGGGTGGCAAAGTTTGACTCATTTCATAATTCTCCTCCTGCTCCTTATATCTCATGTCTTCTATCATCCTCTCAAAATTTCTAAAAAAAAACCCAACACGTTTAATGTAGGCTTCATATAACCTCTTAATCGACCATTAAAGCTTTCACTCAATTGGGTTGTTGTAGCTCCAGCACAAAACGCATGTCGCCCATATCCTGATGCCTATTTTTCCCTTTTTTCCAAACAAATCTTGCAACCATTTGTTTTGATGAAGGTCATACTTGTCAAGCATGGACTCCCATGCATTAAGAAAGTCATTCTCATACTGGTAATTACATATGCAATTTCTAAAATCTGCAGCAAAAGAATCTGATTTTTTATAAGCATGATTAATATGCTTGCAAGCATTTTGTGAGAGATGCCAAGCACACAAACGATGATATGATTCAGGAAAAACCTTCACAATCGCTTTTGCCATTGCTGGATCTTGATTTGTAAATATTGTATTTGGTTGCTTTCCACACATAGCCTTCATAAATGTTTTGAATAACCACTCAAATGATTCACTAGTTTCGTCATATAATAATGCAGCACCAAATGTAATAGTTTGCCGATGTTGATTGAATCCGACAAAGGGCGCAAATGGTCTCTCAAGTTACGATTTGTACGATAAGTAGTATCAAAAGATACCATATCTCCAAAATAAAAATAATCTACAATCATTTTTGCATCAGCCCAGAAAATATTTGTGATTTGATTTTCAACATCAAGTTGAATTTCATAAAAGAATGATGGGTTTTCAGTTTGCTTTGTTTCAAAATAATGAAGCAATGAATAAGCTTCATCTTCTTTCATTTCTGCCATCCTTTTGCTTGTCAAATGATTGCTAATATCTTTGAGAGTACATCCAACATTCTCACGTCCTCCAACTTGACGGCTTAGGAATTCAAAAATTAATTTTTGCTGTATACCAGAATTGTCTGTCTGCTCAATTTGAGCTGCTTGAGCACTAGATATTTTTCTTTGAGAAGGCAATTTATACTTACTCCTAGGAGTAGCTAAAACATGATTATGTTCCTTCTCAAAAGATGTAACTGCATACCTTCCACTGTCTCGTCGATTGATAATCATTTGAGCTAGACAACCAGTTCTTGAATCTTTACGAGCCTTTATTCCTTCATAATCATTCACTTTCTTAAATCCTTCTTTGAAACAAACAAATTTTTGAGACAAAATTGTCTTCTTATCTGTCTTGCTTCTATTTACCCACTCTTTCCTAATGCTAAATCCAACCAAACCAGCATAGGAATTGTAAAATCTATATGCCTGTTCTTCACTTTCAAACTCCATGCCCACATATGGAGTTAAATTTGTTTCATTCACATCAGGATCTGTAAAATATGATTTTAAAATGAAGGATATATTAAAAAATAATAAACATTATAAAAACCTTAAACCATATGGAAGCAAATCGTGAATTTCAAATGTAATAAACAAAAAAGCACTCAAATGAGACAAAAGTTGTTGTGACAATCACTCACCACCCATGTGTGGCTGTACGGAGTAAATGATTGCAGTCACCAAACAATAAAATGTTGTTTCTTGCAAGAATCATTTAAAGAAACTAATGTTGAGACATTAAAAGAAACTGTTAGTATGGTGTGTGAAGCTTTCACAAGATGTGCAAGATGTTGGATATAGTTGCATGTTATGTTGTATCGTAGAAAAGAAAAATATGGCTTCTAAATACAACTCATTCATTCCTGTTATTCAGCACAAAAGATAATCAGGGGCACCCTAAACTTTGAGTCTTTTCTAACGCAAGTCTACATATGGTATTTATAGTTAGCTCACAAAGAAATAGGTATGAAGTTCCATGAAGCAAGAAAATGATGTCAGCTTGAAATTATGCAAGCGAATATCATTTGCTAATTAATTACAAAATTTGACTAGAGCTCAAGTCCTTTGCCAATAGGAATAGCATTTATATACAGCAACTGAGAAAAGTGAATTGGCTACAAAGGTGTCCCACAATCATAGAGATGTGTGCATCTGATTGTTCAACATACCATACTAACAGTTTGAAAGCTAGCATCATTTCATTTTATTGAATAAAAGAGTTGGATTCAGAAGCCATATTTTTCTTTTCTATGATGCAACATAACAAGCAACTATATCAAACATCTTGCACATCTTGTGCAATCTTAAATATCGTAGGATAATTTAAGCATCCAGCACAACACATGGGTTAGAATTCTAGTTATTAGTATAGATGAAACATCATTTTGGCATTTTCAACATTAACGCATATGTGCCTTCTGATAGATATTAGAGTAAAGCAATCTTGAGACATTAACTTGTGTGCTTACCATATTCAATATTAATCTATGTTGAACCTAATGGCTTTTCACTTGTTATCTTAAATATCATAGGATAATTTAAGCATCCAGCACAACACATGCGTTAGAATTCTAGTTATTAGTATAGATGAAACATCATTTTGGCATTTTCAACATTAACGCATCTGTGCCTTCTGATAGATATTAGAGTAAAGCAATCTTGAGACATTAACTTGTGTGCTTACCATATTCAATATTAATCTATGTTGAACCTAATGGCTTTTCACTTGTTATCTTAAATATCATAGGATAATTTAAGCATCCAGCACAACACATGCGTTAGAATTCTAGTTATTAGTATAGATGAAACATCATTTTGGCATTTTCAACATTAACGCATCTGTGCCTTCTGATAGATATTAGAGTAAAGCAATCTTGAGACATTAACTTGTGTGCTTACCATATTCAATATTAATCTATGTTGAACCTAATGGCTTTTCACTTGTTATCTTAAATATCATAGGATAATTTAAGCATCCAGCACAACACATGCGTTAGAATTCTAGTTATTAGTATAGATGAAACATCATTTTGGCATTTTCAACATTAACGCATCTGTGCCTTCTGATAGATATTAGAGTAAAGCAATCTTGAGACATTAACTTGTGTGCTTACCATATTCAATATTAATCTATGTTGAACCTAATGGCTTTTCACTTGTTATCTTAAATATCATAGGATCAATATTTTTAGCGCATGATATTTTTCATATGATTATGGGTTTCCCTCCTTCATTATGTTTACTGTGCATGCCGTGCAGACTCTAGGAAGCCAGGTCCTTGTGAAGGTTGTGAAGAACAAATGTAGGAGTGACAAATGCAAATATATGTTCGCTATGCTACATATATCAAAACCAAATAGCATCACAAATTTTCAATTCTGATGCAATTCAGTGAGATTTAGGGGAACCCATGAAAACGCAAATACATATATTGGAACAAAATAAACTATAGATAGAGAATAGGGGTTCTATTGAGAGAAGGGCATATACAACAGATTCGAAAACACAAATACAGATATGATTCATGCCCTCATTTCAACAGATCGAAAAAGAAGGCAGAAACAAGCACCCACAAAATGAAAATACCTTAATAGTGGAACGTGCTGCCGTACTTGGCCGTCGCTTTCTCCGTTGTGCTTTGCCTAGGGTTGTTGCTCTATCTTCTGGTTGTTCTGGAAGTGAGAGACAAAGACAGAGAAGACGGAGAAACGTGAAGCGCGTCTGTGCTAATGAGGTGGGCTGGCTCTTGCTTAGATGTAAAATAAATACAAATGGTAGTTTCTGATAGGAAGACTGGAGAACCAATGTATATAAAACTGGATGTAAGTTTTATCCTTCTTGAAAGAACAGTGACGTCACTTTCGCAGGCATTTTGTTTATGAATAAACATTGCTCTCGTTTGTTTCTTTTTGAAGGAATACTGATGTCATTTTGCGCATGCGCTAACTATTGTTTCTTTTTTTTTAAAGAAAAGGTAAAATAAACCAACTGTAAAAGAAAGAAAGCTCTAAAATTACTTAATAAAAATTATTTAAAAATTTTAACAAAGGAATAAAAATGTACATTTGTTTTAAACGAATTTTTATTTGAAAAAAATAGCTCAAATTTGCGTCAATTTAATTTAGTATTGTGCAAGTGAAATGAAATTGGTGATGTAACTTTGCGCATGCGCTATTGTTTCTTAACAGAACAGTGACGTCACTTTGCGCATGCGTTGTGTCTATCAATTAACATTGCCCTCGTCTATTTCTTTTTGAAGGAACACGGACGTCATTTTACGCATGCGCTAATTACTATTTCTTTGTTTTAAAGAAAAGGTAAAATAAACCAACTGTAAAAGAAAGAAAGCTCTAAAATTACTTAGTGAAAAATTATTTAAAATTTTTAACAAAGGAATAAAAATGTATATTTATTTAAACTAGTTTTTATGTATAAAAAAATAACTCGTATGGGGATCAATTTTTTTTTTGAATAGTACCTGAATTCATTCAACCAAACAGAAAATTACAACCTTGAGGAGTCCATGACTCTGCTTACATCAACCTCCTCATCTACTAACCAGAGTGGCAAATGATTAAAAATACAAAATGGAACCTCTAACCTGTATGAGAGTTTTGCCAATCGATAAGCAATAATTAGCTCTTCTCGATCGACATGGGTTACCACAACCTGCCAGTCTCTATGAATAATTAATCTAAGCTCATCAACCACATCCTTAAAGGGATAATTAACATCACAACCCCTTAAGGTGTAGTCAATTGCCTCAATACAATCTGAAGAAACAGTAACTAATCTGAACCCCTTATCCCAGCATATTTTTAGACCATGAATCATCCCTATGATTTCAGCAATGACAGGTGGAACATTAGTTAATTTGTAGCTGAAACCACAGATCCAGTTCTGACTTGGATCCCTAATATAGACTCCACATCCACTTCTCCCATCCATTAAAACCGAACCATCTACAATCAAGTTAAAGCCATTGCTAAACCGTTGGTCCAGATGTGCACCAGTAATGTCCCTTCTGTATAGAGCGCAATTATTGACTAGGTCCAGATCAGCACAAGCCTTGAAGAAACAAGATGTGGCATCTATTCCTCCACGGTTGTTGGCCTTCCCATACAGCTTGTTGCACCGAGAGACCCAGATCTCCCAACATAAGTATCCAAAAAGGATTGGCTAGGCTATTTTCCCAACACTAGGGCACCCAAAACTTCCTGTCAGATTCCACCGGATCCAATCTTTCCCTTGAAGGGAGAAAAACTGACCCCACTTTCTTCTATTTACCATAGCTTTCCAACATTCAATAGCCTTTGGACAATATCTAAGAAGGTGCATCAGGTCCTCATCCTGCTCACACAAGTACGGACAACTTGCAACTCTGTCTAGTCCTCGACGCGCGCGGAGATCTGCTGTGTGGACCCGTCCATGCCCCGCTAGCCATAGGAAGGATTTGATCTTCTCCAGACCATTCCATCTCCAAATTTTCTTCCAAATGCTATCATCCCGATCATGAGTACCTGCAGAAAGAAAAAGATAGGTAGATTTCACAGAAAAACAGCCATCAGTAGATGGTTTCCAATATATTTTATCCTCTCCTCTCTCCTCACACGGAGGGTGTGCGCAGGTAACAAGGTTAAGAATATGATTGGGGAACCAATATGTCATCTTCCTGATATTCCAGTCACCATTGGCCATAACATAATCAGCCACGGACTCCGATCTATTGATCTGATATTCATATCCAGGGATAAGGTCGATCAGGGGTTTATTGACATTCGACCAATTATCAAACCAGAAGGATGTAGTAATACCATTACCGATTTTCTTCCCCACTCCTCCCTTGAAATTATCCCAAACTTTGCATATACTCCTCCAAGTGATTGAAGAGTTATGCTTCTGCACCACAACTGGCGTCTCCTCCATGCCACACCCATACTTAGCTCTCAAAATTTGGACCCATAAAGCATCTCTCTTGCAGAGGAGTCCCCAACAAAGCTTCATAATGAAAGCTTGGTTCTGCTTCCACATGTCCTTAATACCAATCCCCCTACTTGTCTTTCCTGGACCACTTGATCCCATGATATAAGATGGAGTTGGTGACGTAAGCTGGACCACTTGCGCAAGCACTTTGTGGCCCGCAAACTCAAGCCCAAAAACAAAAAATAATTCAGAATGAGGACTAGATTTATTCTAAAACACCGCAAATAAAAGGAGAAAAAACATGTATAAAAAAAGTAAAATAAACCAATTATAAAAGAAAGGAAAAAAAGTTCTAAAATTACTTAATAATATATTATTTAAAATTTTCAATAAAAGAATAACGTATTGGTGACATTTTCTAGGGCATGCTAGTTTTTCAGCGCATGCGAATTGATGACGTCACTTTGCGCATGCGCTTCGTGGCCAGCAAACTACAGTCTCAAGCCCAAAAACAAAGACAACTTAGAAGGGAATAACTTTTAAAAAGTAATTATACGCAATCTAAGGTAAATATGTGAGATAAATTTTATCTCGATTTACGTGAAAATGCTTCTAGAAGCTATTTCCAAACATGTTTTTAGATGGTTTCATTTACGGCCAGTTTGGTATAGTGGAATTGATTTTAATGAAAATGGATATAGAGATAGATATGGAAATTGAGATGGATATGGATATAGAGTTTCAAAGAACGTTTGGTATGTCATAGAAATGAAATCTAATTTTTATATGAAAAGACCAAAATATTCTTTTAAATTAAAAAATATTTAAAACATTCATAACACTTTGACAAAAAAAAGGAGATATCAATGTGTTGGAATTACAAATCTAAGCTATTTTGATGAAAATAATTTCCATCAATTTTGGTGGAAATGATTTCCACATGAAAATGATTTCCATGATCAATTCTTTGTACCAAACATGCAATCTTATGGAATTGAATTCCATTTCCATTTCCATGCCTTCAATTTTTATGTATCAAACGTACCCTAGTGTTTTTTACTCACACACGTTAAATAGTAAAAAAAAAATACCTGAATGTGCTGTATGGGGGTGTGTGCTTTCCCTTCTCAACTGACCTGTCCTTCATGGGTAAAAGAATTAAATAATTTAGTAGAGTTGGTGACGGAAGGTGCGGTGTTGATGGTAAGATTTGATGACGATGGTGACAGCGATTATGTTGGGGTTGGGAAAGAACGTGGCAGCTTTGGGGTTCAACTTCATCGTGGCACCTTTGGGGTTTTTAATTTCGGGTATGTTTGGGAATAGCTTTTTTAAGTGATTTTATGTAATATGAGGTAAGTATGTAAGAAAAGTTTTATCTCAACTTACGTAAAAGTGCTTTTTAAGTGGTTGCCAAACAAACCATTCATCATTGCAGTTTGAAACACATAAATGAACAAACACGAAACAAGGATGTGTGTGGAGTTGGAGTTAGTCATTTGAACTAAAACACCTAATATCAAATGCATACACAGAAAAAATTAATTAATATCATATAACTAATGCGGATGAATGAGTCACGATTTCACTAATCAGACATATTTCTAAATACAAAAAAAAATATGTAAGATGTGACAAATTTTTTTCAACAAAAATATATATATATTCTAAGTTTATAAAAAGAGATAAGCATAAGTTATGTGAATAAAAAATTAAACAATATATATTTATTTTGAATCAAAATTTCATGATACGATCATATTTATAAATAAAAAAAGTCATATACTACAAAAACATGGAGATAACAGCGTGCTGACGTCATGCAGCGCATGGGCAGTCAAAAAACAAAACATGTTTGCAAGCAACTTCTGAAAAAGTGATTTTACATAATCTAAAGTTAGTATGTGAAAGAGTTTTATCTTAATTTACATGAAAATATGTTTGAAAAGTGATTGTCACCATAATTCAGAATAATTATTAGAAATAGCGACAGAATGTTAATAAGATTCGGTGGCGATGGGGTTGGGAAAGAACACGAAAGTTTTAAAGTTCAATTTTATTGTTGCAGCTTGAAGCACACGAACAAACAAAGAGGAACAACGATATGTGTGAATTTGGAATTAGTCATTTGAATCAAAACACCCAATATCAAATGTATAAATAGAAAAATTAATTAATACTATATAACTAAACAGAAAAAAAAGTCACGGAAAATATGCTTAGACATCACGGAAAAAGTCATGTAGCGCATGCACTGATGACTTCATTTAGCCCAAAGCACCTCAAATAAAATGTAAATAAACAAAACACAAAATAAAGAGATAACTCTAAAATTACTGAATAAAATTACTGTTTAAAATATTTCAATAAATGTATAAAAATGATCCGATGTTGTGAGTAATTTTGAGAGCTATTACACTGATGCTTCACTTCCCCAAAAAAAAGTTTTTTTTTAATGATGTTTTGTTTAGCTTGTGTTACCTCGGTTCCCGTTTATATGACTAATTCTAAATAGACATGTTAAATTTTTTCTCATAGGTTTTAACCCCTGATTATTGGGTTGCATTTTGCAGTTTAGTGCTCAACCCAGCCTATCAAACATTCTATTGGTTTTTTTTCTGATTATGATTGCCATAATATGTTCATACACTACAAAAAAAATCCCATTTCCGACGGAATTTGCCACGGAATTACCAACGGAATTGTGGTTTGCCACGGAATGAATTTTTGACGGAATTTGTTCCATCGCAAATTTCACTGTCACAAAACATTTATCGACGGAATTTTCATTCCGTCGGAAAATTTGCCATGAAATTTCGGACGGAATATTCCGTCCGAAATTTGCCACGGAATCTTCCGTCAGAAATTTTGCCACGGAATCTTCCGTGGCACATTTCTTTTTTTAAAATAAATAATAATGCCATGTGGCACCTCTGCTAACCGCCACCTCACCCGGGCCTTGCCATGTGGCACCTCCGCCAACTGCCACCTTAAACCCGGGCCCCGCCACATGTCATCTTCGTCAACCGCCACCTCACAGCTAGGCCCTATCACGTGTCACCTCTTACAGCCGCCATATGTTGCCACCTGATAAATTCTCAATTTTGCCTCCTCCAGGATTCGAACCCCCGACCACCTGTGCACGCGCGTGATCCCTTGCCAATTGAGCTGCGACAACCTTGTATCTTCTTGATGTTCAACCTTGTATCTTCTAAACTCATATTTAAATATATAATATTATACTGCATAATAAATTATTTATATATAATATTGATTTTTATATTTAATATTGATTTTAATTAATATATTAATTAAAATTTAATAGTAAATAATAATAATAATAAATAAGAATAATAAATAACAAATTTAAAATTGAAATTAATAATTAATTAATAAAAATTATAATTATAATAATTAATTAATTAATAATTAAATTTGTCACGGAATATGTTTCCGTGACTAAATTTGCCACGGAACATTTCCGACGGAAATTGCCACGGAATATTTTTTCCGTAGCTAATTCCGTGGCAAATTTTGCCACTGAAATTTCCAACAGAATTAGCCACGAAATTAATTCCGTCAGAAATGGGATGTTTTTTTGTAGTGATATTCCATCGAATGCAATTGTTACTTCATCTTATTATATTGGTAAATTTTCCCAAGGTTGCTTCTTGAATTAAGCCATTGCAACTCGCTCTGCCAATTTGCCGATATGCCAACAATGGTGATCGGAAAACTCCGCAATGACGAACTTAAGTTACATCAAAAGTTTTTTCTCCCTTGCCCACAGGGTATGCTTCCTTTTATGGATTTGGGGAACAAAAAATGGGTAAGCTTTGAAGAATGGTACATAATGATAATTAATACGTGTTTTTTTCAGACTAATCTAGCTCAACATAATCACTTCTCCACTGCTTTGAAGAAAATTGGCCGTAGAGTTCCTCAGAAAGAGGTAGGTAATCTCCTCGTATATATTTTACGCATGACTCTAGTTAAGCTTTGCTGTCTTATTTTTAAGACAGAGTACTCATCAATTATTTTAAATCACTAGATATTGTCGTTGAAATTCGTAGAGCCGAAAAAGGTTTGACTCCATTCCAACTGGAAAGGGAATACCAAGATCGGATTATTCAAATGCATGAACGGTATGATGGAGAAGTCGACTCTGGTCAGGATCATTTGGTTATTATTGTCTCCCCACCAAACAAAAAGGCACTCGGCATCTCTTCTGATGGTAGTTAACAATGATTAACTGATCAGATTTAAGTTTCCGCCATGTCTTTTTAATTCGTTTCTTTCAATATGTACCTTTTGCATTTATGTGCAGTCGTAAGGGTTCATCAGAAGTTGAAGCAAAAAGAAAAATCCTAGAACCATGGGGAGAAAATCAAAGTACTCAAGGGAGCCTGCGTAGGGGGTCGCAACAACATTTATGCAACTATAGAATATTTCTTGCTAGATAGATGTGGGAAGCTTAGAAACTGTTGTTAAGACAGTGGTAATGATGGCGAGCAAGAGAATGCATCGGAAGACATGGACCAACCTTGTTCTTCTGCCGTAGAGGATAGAGCCGAAGAGAAAATGTTTGAGAAAGATGTAATTGCTGGCACAGGTGTCCAGCAAGAATCAAAACACACAGTGATTGAGGACGGAAGGGGAACAACTACCCAAGATTTGGAGATTATAAACACTGAGGCACCAGAAAACATGATTCCATCTTCGCACCCTTTAGCAGCGGAGGGTTGTAATAATGCACAGAGCTCTACGTACCCTTCAGCAATGTCAAACATGCTTGATAGCAAGGACCAAGCCACCAAGGTGTGCTTATCTTGGAGCCCTCAGCAATTGAACCGTAGTGCAGGAGGAGCACGGAGCAGGGGTATATGGGTTCCTCCATTACCGGGTGTGGTCAAAATCAATGTAGATGGGTCGCTACAAGTATAAACAGGTTGGTACACTTGAGGCGAAGTCCTACAAGATCACATAGGTACCCCCTGGTTGTCCTTCATGTACAAGGTCAGGCCTGGGTCAGTTATAGCAGTTAAGGCATGGGGAGTTGTATGGGGTCTCAAGATAGCTGCGGATCATGGTCTGAAGAAGATTATTATTGAAAGTGACTGCAGTGAACTCGTTGAGCTGCTTCGATCCTCCGTCCCATGCACACACCTAGATGCATCTATTCTCCAAGAAGGGAAATGAATGCTTGAACGAGATTGGGACGTTGAGGTGGCCCTTTGCCCCCGTGAAGTGAATATTGTTGGGGAAATTACACTGCAGTCCCAATGAAGAGAATTTACCACAAACAAGTCCCTGGAAATGATGAAATAATTTCTAGGTCCCAAAGGATTTCAGAGTAATTATTTATAGAAGCAAAAAGACTAAAAGGCCCTCTATTGTTTTGAATATTGAAATAAAACAAACATTTTGTTTTAAAAGATGAAAACCAGCACATTCTCTCCTCTCTTTCGCATGCTCTCTCCTCTGTTCCATCATCCATCATCTTCTATAGTTGATCATCCAAATCATCTCCTTCATTGATCATCTACCATACTAAGGTGGAGGCACCATTCCCTATTAGATGTGCAAACTTACAGGTTGGCAACTCCCATGTTATTTTTCTGTATAAAGTCTGAAAAGTGTATGTTGTTGTCTAAAAATTGATGGGTTTAGGCTTTTGGGTATATAGGAGATCGTTCTATATAAACATTTTTAACCGTATGTTATCTTTCTAATGTATGTTGTTGTTTGATTGTATGTTGATTAGGGTTTTGAAGTATGCTCTGTTTCTGATAACTTATGCTCTGTTTCTGGTAGCTGTGGTCTGTATATAGTAGGAATGAATGAAAAAGATGAAGTTGTTGTGTTTTGAGAACCCCTGTTACGTGAATTGAAAATGTGTTGTCAACACATGTCTCAGTAGTTGTTAATCAGGCTGGTTTAGTTGTTAATAGAAAGCTCTTTTATGCTGAGAACAACTGTTATGTAAATTGAAAATGTATTGTCAATATGCGTTGATAGTTGTTAACATAACTGGTTTAGTTGTCAATGATAAGCTTCTTTGTGCTGATAACAACTACTACATGAACTAAAAATGTGTTGTCAATATTAGCCTCGAAAGTTGTCAATATGGCTGGTTGAGTTGTTAGTAATAAATTTTTGATGCAAGGTGTTGGTGAAGATGGCAAGTACGTCTAGGAAGCACATACTATGTTTCTTTCATATTGGGGGAAAATTTGTAAATGGAGAAAGTGATATCCAATATGTGGGGGGTAGTGTGAGAACAAAAATCATTAAGGAAGGCACAACATTTGAAGAATTGAGAATTCTTATAGCATCTATTGTGAGAAAAAAAAAGTGATAGACTTGTTATGAAATTCACAATTTGCTTTGATGTTTTAGATGTAAACTTATTTTCACAATTTGCTTTGATGAAATTCACAATTTGCTTTGTTAATCAAGGACCCTAAGTTGTCAATATAAACTTCATGTTTTCAACTCAACTTAATTTGTCAATTAAGTGTGTTGTCATTTATTGTGCTCAGGTTGTCATTTAAGGTACTTCCATGGTCATCCAATTTTTGGTGCTCCAGTTGTCAATCAAAGGCACCAACTTGTCAATGCTGGTTCTCGGGTTGTCAACTATGGTGCTCGAGTTATTAATATGGGAGTTGCCCCTCGTCATTTAGACAGTTGTCAATGACAAGCACTAACTTGTCAATGATGGTGCTCATGTTGTCAATTATGGTGCTCAAGTTGTCAATCTGGGAGTTGTTAATGACGGGCACTTACTTGTCAATACTGGTGGTCGAGTTGTCAGCTATGGTGCTTGAGTTATCAATATAGGAGTTGCCCCTCGTGACTTAAACAGTTGTCAATGATAGGCACTAGCTTGTCAATGTTGGTGATTGGGTTTTCAATTAAGGTGCTTCATTTGTTACTACAGATTTAATGTTTCATTTGTAAAGCAAGATGTTTTAATTATCAGTTATGGTATATGAGCCATCATTACAGAATTAATCTCAATTAATTTTCTATACAAATTTAACGTTTCTATTTGATAAATGTGTTTAAGTTGTCGATGAAGATGTTTTAGTTATAATTATAGAATTATCGTCAATTAAATTGTCGGAACATATTTAATGTTTAAACGGAGCAATTATGTGCAACCAAAATGATTTCACTTGCTCAATGTGTCAATATATACAAAATTAAAAAAAGGTCCTTGCAACTAAATACAACTAAGTCTATTTCTTCCTCTTCCTTTCTTACTTGCTTGCTATCATGTAGAGTACATTATCAGTATTTAAATTGTTCTTATGGGTTACAAGCCACCACAAACATCCAATCTTGACTTGACAAAGTTCACCTCATGAGTATTTTGGCATGGCGTGTCCATTATCATCATAGATAGTGTCATCCCACATCTGTAACCAAGTTAGCACATGAACCCCACAATAGTCCCTACAATCAAAGTGTAGAACCAAGCATCAATTAAAGATATTACATGAACAAGCAAAGTCTTCAACAAACAAATAGTATACAAAGATTAATAGTGAAAAACCAGAAAAATTTGACTTAAATTGCCTATCTTCACTCTTTCCCCTCTTCTCCATATTTTTAATACTTTGTGTCTATTTCCCTATGTTCTTAACCTATGAAACAAAATATATTCATGTTTAAGGGTTCAAGATTTGACAGGAAGGACACATTTTTCATAAGATGAATGTTTAATGAAAATGTTTAATAAGATTCATGTTTAGTGAAAATGTTTAATGAGATTATAGAATTCAACAGGAAGGACACCTTTATCATGCCTCAAATGCATTCATAAACAATATCCAACAAGGTCATTTGCGCATATATTTCAAAACTATAACTGAATTTTTATAATTCTTCACTAGCTGGATTTTCAGCACTATTATTGACAGTATCACTGGGCTTTCAATACATTAATGCTAGCATGGTTTATATATGTCAAGGGAAATCAATAAACACTCAATAATGGGAAAAGAAATTGAATATAAGTGTGTTTTATCCCCTTGACTTTGTACTATTGGATATTCACAGACTTCAAGCTTACATTATTGGTAATTCCAAAACATTCCAAAAATGTTCTCAATCCTGGTTGCACATAATTACCAAGATGCACGAGGTGCTCTACTATCTTTCTTAGCTACCTGCTACTGATTTTGAATGCAAAAAGATAAGGAAAAAATCTTGTCACGCAAGTTTGACATAACTCAAGAACTCGTACTTAATGTTAAACAAAATCTTGTGACTAACATACTTTGAGAGAAGAGGGCAAGTGTAGGATCAGTAGTGCTCATGTTTCATAAATAACCTCATTATTTAAAATCAATTTTTTATAAGTTAAAATATGTTGTGGATGAGAAATTGAGAATTCTTTAAAAAAAATTCAATTACAAATGAATACCAAGAAAAGTGAAAATTCAATGAAAAATAAAGTTTTAAACATTCTGTTACTGACCATTAATTATTATAGGTAATATATGCTAATAACAAAAGATAACCTATTTAAAAAGTGTAAGACTAGATATAACTTTTTCTTCCTGAAAGAAGCAAACATAAATACCCCTTCCCCACCACTACAAAAAAAAAACACTTGACCCTCCTCTACGTAACTCTATAAATAAACTAAACTCCCTAACAACATCTCAGTTCCAGCAGTAAAATTGTACACCAAGCAGCAACTCCATCTGTGTATAATGATGACTACACATTGGAAAGGTTTTGTTTTAGATAGTTATAACCATGCATCAATTCCACAGTTCTAAAACCTTCATTGCATTTAGACTTCTAGGAAGCTTAATTTCCCAACAACATTATGATCTTTGTTCAATATTATGATCACCTAATTGATTATTATCTCCATTTTTGTTTTAAAGTTTACATCATCAAATATGTTATAGATATAAATTACAAGCTGATGGGTGGAATCATCAGGAAGCAAATAAATAATTCCACCAATAAGCTTAAGGGACCTATGTAAGATTAAATAATTATTAACAACACACGGATCACCATTGGAAAAAGGGTTACAAGAGTCATTGTGTGTGCTATGTAGCATTGTGTATGTCATCAATATGGCCAAACACACATATAATCAATACAAACAAAGCAACTAATATAGTTGTAACAGAGGATGGATTTTAGGAATTTTTATCTAGCAGCCATTTCTGAAGTTTTCATGAGGCCTATGAAATTTTTAATCACTTTTCTTATTTAAATATGAAGGTATAGGAGAACTAAATACTTCTCTTGAATCTTGAGCTGCTGTCAAGAAATTGAGCTTTCCTAAACACAAGTCTCAATTGCTGAGAAGATAGATGTTAAGGCAAAACATGATAAACAAAGGTATAGAGTGCAGTTTGCCTCGCTTCAATTATTAAACTCCTGATACTATAGACCTTTGCTCCAATTCTTTTTTCCTTCCTTCGCAATACAAGATTTCCAACTATATCTCATTTTTCACTAAACATAATAATCCAAATCATATTAATCACATACAACTTTCCGGTAGTTTTTTTTTTGGGACTATGATTACCAAAGCTACATGGACAACAATTTAGCCATTGATGAAGAAGAATGCATATGAATCAAGAGTGATGGCAGTTTCTTCACCACTTAACAACTTGCGTATGAATATATATATATATATAAGCAGATTCACGCATAAGAGCTCGCATATTTTACAGAGCAACAAGCATATCCACACAGAGGTACAACTAGGGATTTTAGAATGGGGATTCAATGGAGTTGATGAATAGCTCACCTCAGAAGTTATGAGAGGATAGCAGCGTTTTTTAGGAGTCATACGACACCGGAGACACCAACCACAGATGTAGCTGAGTGGAGCGACAAGGATGAAGACAACTTGCAATGAGAGGAGGACTCGGAAGCTAACGCATGATGGGCAAAGTGAATAGTTTTAAGTTTGGTCTCTTTTTTCAATTCAAATACCAAGGGGCATTTTTGTATTTTCACTTCTACAAATAATTACTCTGAAGTCCCTTGGGACTTGGAAATTATTTCATCATTTCCAGGGATTTGTTTGTGGTAAATTCTCTTCCTTGGGACTGCAGTGTAATTTCCCCAATATTGTTTCTGACGCCCTGGCGAGAGAAGCGTGGAACATGGTAGTTGATCTACTAATCTTGGAGGAGCAGTCGATGGCAATTTCACACCTGTTGCAGAAGAACTGCGATGTTTATGCATGTTGGCTAAGACCCGTAAATGCTGAGTT
Organism: Vachellia collinsii; assembly: GCA_006871305.1. Lineage (NCBI taxonomy): Eukaryota > Viridiplantae > Streptophyta > Magnoliopsida > Fabales > Fabaceae > Vachellia > Vachellia collinsii. The sequence goes on from QFDD01120140.1 coordinate 51,999, forward strand.
TCCTTTCATATATACAAAAAAAAAGGGCTCCATAATGGGCAAAGTAGACTTCAATTTTCCAAATTCTAAATATTCTAGGAAGACAAAACAAAAATTTGGCCAAGAGCTACAAATTCAATTAAAATTAATAAACATTTTTAATTAACTTTTTCCAAAAAGATAAATTGGTCTAGAATTACCAGCAATGAAATTATTTGTTTGTCAGACGCAATGCTTCAAGGAATATATAAAGGGAGAATTGGGAAAAAAATTCTCATTGGAAAATTAATTAGAGAATGAGATCAGCTTAGTTGCATATATGAAAGCTTAGTTACACATAACGTGGAAACTCAATTGCATATTATGGAAATTCAATTATATATATGTGAAATGTTTTATTTTACAATTAATTTTTTGATTAGGGACTTATCCCCAATTCTCTCATATATAAAATATAAAAACAAATGGTTTTTAGAACATATGTTTAATATTTGGAGAAATTAACACCAGTTTTATATCAAGGATCATGAGAAAAGGGAGAATTATATTGGGGTTTTAAGCAAAACAAATTATTACTATCAAGTCTCATAAAATGATTAAATTGGTATAAGGTCTTAACTTGAGGAAATTTATTCGAAATGAGTTTGCCTTAACTTATCATTAGTAATACATTGACTTATCGATTGAAGTACCTTGATTTGTCATTGATAGTACTATAACTTATCATACTCTAATTTATCAATTGTAACAGTCTAACTTGTCATTAATGACATATTGATTTATTAATTAAAACTCTGTAACTTATCTTACCTTTTATGTCATTAATCATACATTGATTTATCAATTGATAACTAGTTTGTCAATGATATCATATTGACTTGTTAATTGATAAGTGAGCATAAACTCGTATTTTTCACAATTCCAATAAACCTTCACACCTCATTAGGTTTTCTTATCAATATGATAACTTAAAGGGATCTTAATTGTTATAATTTGTCTTCCTTGCACTTCAATGTAATTCCCCAGACAAACCCTCAACAACATGCCACAAAGCCTGACTCTCCATTTTAATTTAACCTGACCGTTCATTCTTAAACCCATTAGCCCCCCATCCTCTGCACCCAAAGAAGCCGTTTCCGGCTGACTCCTCCGAGTAAGCAACCAACATTATCTGTGAGCTTCCTCAGGGCGAGCGACACCCGTTACCGGTGATTCTCTTTACTCTCCATGCACGGCTCCCTTTCTCCCTTCTTTCTCTGGCCATCGACGTCCTTGTACTGGTTATCTGAGGACAACGATGCGTATGGAGGGATGAAGAAATCTTTGGTTGGCTTATGGCGGTCCAAAGTGAACGACTATGAGGTACATTTTTGAGTTCTGACTTTTATAATTTCCCTTATCCAAATCTTGATTCTTGATTTGTTGGTTTGGGACGGAGGTGTTAATATATTAATACAAGCTTTGATAATATCAAACTGAAGCAAAATCACTGATTAAGCCTTCAACCTCAGTGGTAGAATTAAAGACTAGAACCATAATACACATCTTAGCCGAAAGACACAATGAAACCTCAGGCCTCACCTACGCCAGCATTCGAGAGGCCAATGCTCTCCTCACATACTCGCACACACACCCAAACCGCCACTAAATGTCACAATTCATTACACAAGTTTCCCCTTTTTCTGCCACCTCTTCTCTTTTTTGCCTTTTGCTTTCTACTATAGGGCTAACGTCTCAGGCCCAATATGCCCTTTAGACGCATCAATTTCACTAGTTTTGCAAAAGTTAAGCTTAATTCAAACTGGTAATTATAGCAGCCAATTTTCAGCTTGGAGAATGGAAGTAAAGTGAAAAAAACAATATTGTGCAGTGCATTCATTTGAAGAATCATTCCATAAAATTGTACTATTGTTGTTTTAGTTAACGAATGTTTCTCTTATTTCATATGCAGGGGGGTTTTGTTATTATTGTACATGAGTGACGGGAATTTGCTTGAATGAAAAGTAGTTCAAATCCAATAGTTGTTTGTAAGGGTGCTTTTGCTAGAACAACTGAGGACAATCATGTTGAGTGCTGGCTCAACCTCTAGAACAGACATAATCTAATTCCAAAATGGCCATACGCTCATTCTTCTCTAAGCATAGTATCGTGCGGTCCTTCTTTCATTATAAACCCCATTGTTATCACTCTTCCTCTTGCACCTTATCATCAGATCTTGTGAATGAGATTTCTCGTGTGCTTAGTGACCACCGAGATCCCCACCATGATTTGGAGCATTCTCTGCATCCATTTTCAACTCAAATATCCACAAATTTGGTTGAGCAGGTCTTGAAACGGTGCAAGAATCTTTGCTTCTCAGCTCACAGATTCTTTATTTGGGCTAAGTCAATTCCAGATTTTCAGCCTAGCATTGAGAGCTACTATATTTTGGTGGAAATCTTGGGAGCAGGCAAGCAATTTGCCATACTATGGGACTTTCTCACAGAAATCAAAGAGACCCATAGTTGTGAAATCAGGAGTGAACTTTTTTGGCTCATTTTCAGGGCATACAGTTGTGCTGATTTGCCAGGTGGTGCCACACGGGCTTTCATTAGAATGGAAGAATTTGGAGTTAAGCCAAATATTCATGATTTTGATAAACTTTTGTTTATTTTATGTAAGAAGAAACATGTCAAACATGCTCAACAGTTTTTTGATCAAACTAAGAATAGGTTCGAGATAAATGCTAAAACTTACAGCATTTTAATTAGTGGATGGGGTGGAATTGGTGATGCAGAGAAGGCACTTGAGTTGTTTGATGAAATGGTTGTGGAAGGTTATTCTGTGGATTTGCTTGCTTATAATAACTTGTTAGAGGCCCTATGCAAAGGAGGTAAAGTTGATGAAGCTACCAAGTTGTTTCAAGATATGAACTCTAAAGGAGTTGAGCCTGATGCCTATACTTATTCAATATTCATTCGTAGACATTGTGATATGAATGATTTGCATTCAGTTTTCAGGGTTCTCAATAGAGTGAAGAGAGCTAACCTCTTGCTTAATGTGTATACATACAATCATATTATAAGGAGACTTTGTAAACTGGAGGAGGTGGAAGAAGCTTATCAATTGTTGGATGAAATGATTGCAAGTGATGTCCAGCCAGATGCCTGGAGTTATAATGCAATATTAGCTTACCATTGTGATCACTGTGAGGTCAACATGGCTCTTAGGTTGATGTCCAGAATGGAAAAAGAAAACTGTCTTCGTGACCGTCATACATATAATATGGTGCTGAAATTGTTGATCAGGATAGGAAGGTTTGACAAAGCAAATGAAGTTTGGGAGAAGATGGTAGATAGTGGTTTTCATCCTTCAGTTTCAACATATGCTGTCATGGTTCATGAATTGTGCAAGAAGAAGGGCATGCTAGAGGAAGCCTGTAAGTACTTTGAGATGATGATTGATGCAGGAATACCACCTTATGTTGCCACCATTGAGTTGATGAGGAACAGGCTCTTGGGTTTAGGGTTTTTAGATCAAGTTGAAATACTTACTGGTAAAATGAGGCAGAGCACATCTTGCTCAATCAAAGAATTAGCAAATGTTATGATGGGCACTAGAACTCTAAGAAATTCAAAATGTGCTGAGACTGACATAGAAAGTGACTGAAGAATGAAGTGGCAATTTGGTAGACAAGGGAAAATCTTATGGGTGAAGTGTGCTGGACTGTATGAACTTAGTCTCCATTTTATAAGAGCATAGCACTTTTAGAAGATTCTGAGTTTTGGGACCACAATTAACTGATGCAATTTAAGGTGCTGGATTCAGCTATGATGCTTCCCACTCATTGTGTTGTTAAATATTCCTATTACATTATTTTCTTGATTTTTACCATGATTTTTTAAGTGTCTGAGGATTAGTTGAGTCTGCATATTAAGATTCATCTGCATTTTCACAGATTAGTAATTATTTCTCTTTCCAGCCAAAATTCTTGAGATAATACTATTAAAATACTTTAAGAAATGAAGTGATTCCTTCTAGATGCAAACGATTCTTATTTGTCTTAAAGAAACCATTGAAGTTATTTTGCAATTGTGAATTGAAAGTCTGGCTTTTGTTATTGCTGCTTCTCAATTCGCATTAGAGCTAAGAGCTGCCTATAAATAACCTCAATCTTATGTTATGCCATATTATCCAAGAATTTTATTTTCCACAAAAGAGCAATCTGCAAAAAGTTCCTTCTAAAGTCTCAAGGTAGAGCAGTGCATTTTTTCCGTCATAAACTTGTGATTTGGACATATTTTTACTAGAGTATGTGATAATATCCTCACAGGCGTCCAGGAGATTAAAACTGTTTCTTAGCCTTGAACATTTGGTAACAAGTTTTGATACTAATTATGCTTTTCAGATGTGCAAAACTACTTGTAAACTTTGAAATGAGAGTAAAAATGTCAACTGTTAAAATAACCTAATAGCCGTTATTTTTTTGGTGGGTTCCACACTAATGTTATGAATAAAAAAGTAACAATGTTAAGTTATTTTAATGGTTGTGGCATTTTTGCTCTTATTTTCAAAGTTTATGGGTAGTTTTGCACCTCCAAAAAGCATATGGTGTTTGGTACACTTTGAGTAAAAGTTTATTTATAGGTATTTTTCCACCTCTTCCCTACTAATGTTGTTAAAACTACAGTAAAGAAACTGCAAAATATTGTATAAATGATAAAGATTTGGTCAAGGGACATGTTTGTCATGAAGTTTCATTGAATCGCTTCTTATAAGACTCAAAAAGGTCCAGCACTTCACTGCTGGGGTTGTTTGCACATGGTTCAAAGTAAAATGCTGCATTTATATGTTTCCCTAATAATTATGTAACTTACCTCTGAGCTACTGTTTATTCTTCATCTTCACGTTGTGCTTATGGATTTAATTTCTGATGCAGGCTCTATTTGGCCATCCTTCCATGCTAATTCAAGGAACACTTGAAGCCCAAGGATCTACAACGAGAAATGTTCAATAAGAGGATCTGTTGCATGGCTTGGTTCTGGGCCAAAGTTCTTGATCAGCCTAGCAAATCACAATGAGTGGAAGAAGGAATATACTGTGATTCATTATTTTGGTTATGTTCTATCTGAGGATATAAAAATTTTGGAGAAAATATCTCAAGATCCCCTACTAAGCGAGGTTTGCAGTAACCTTTCTCAAAGATGGAACTATTGCTCTCAGTAGTTAGTTATATTTTGTTGTTTACGTTGGAAACTGTATCTCTGCTGTAACTGAGTAAATATGTAGTCTGTGAAATCTTACTTAGTTTTTGCCATAACTATGAATGAATTGACTCCGGTCACTGTTTTTCTGGCCATTGTTGCTGTTGGATGATGATATTTGTGTAGATAACTAATCCAGAGGTGAAGTCAGAACCTCTCTTCCCTGAAATGAAAAGCCAATTTTTCAGGACAAGATTTCACTGTTGTACACTACTGGAGCAGTTTCAAATCACACCCCAATGTTAATATCATTGAGCAACTTCACTTTGCTTGCCATTAGCATGCTTCTAAAGAATGAAGAATGGAATGTGGATATACATCACCATAGAAGAGATGCTAATAAAGTCGCAGATGTGATTGCAAGAATGCTTTTATGTGGAAGTCCTCATCTTTGCATTTACAAAAGCTCCTACTGAGGTAAGAGACCTTGATTTCCGAGGATAATCTGAGGAAGTCTATTCCTATCGCTGAAGACGTTAAATTTTAAGTGTATGCCCTTTTCCCAAAAAATACTAATAATTGATTTATTCTTTCATATTATCTAAGAATTATAAGATATTTTAGATTGGAAGCATTTTGCTTTTCTGAAAAATTTTCCCCAAAACTTTGTTGCTGTAAACTATTGCAGTTTGATCTTGAAGTCCGTTACCCTTTAACAATTCACCCTCTATAAACCCTTTACTTAGTTACTACTTTATTTATTGTTTTATTATCATTTGTAAATGAAATCTAGCTACTTTATTGATAATTGATATACATATATAATCAAAATCTTTCATAGTGAATTTACGCAGATAGGTGCCTTGTTTCTAATCGTGATTATAAATATAATGCTGAAAACCTATGTCAGGCATGTTATTTTAGGGCATTATGAAAAATTGGTATGTTCAAGAGGATCTGAAATTTTCAATCTCATTCTTTACAAAGATTCCTATGTAGGAATCAGGATTCCTATTTTATCTCTGCAAAATGAAGATTTTAGTCGAATTGCCATTTTGCTACTCTTTATTTCTATGCTCATCTAAGTTCTTGGTGGTTGATATTGGCAAAAATTGTTTCTGTCTGATATACAAAGAAAAAGCCTTTCATAAGCAGCCACCATTTTTGTAGCAGTGAAGAATTTCAAACCTCTTTGCAAAGCAACCTGACCTTTCTTCTCTAAAACTTCC